>CM053269.1:14452385-14630035 GCA_028583415.1 Protea cynaroides
GGAGTAGATTAGTATGTTATCGATAGACACAATCACTAATGTATCCAACATATCATGAAATTCTCTGTTCATAAGCTCCATGAACAAGGCAGGAGCATTAGTCAATCTGAAGGACATGACTAGAAATTCATAGTGTCCATACCTAGTTTGGAAAACTATCTTAGGTATGTCACTCTCTTTTATTTTCAATTGGTGATATCCTGATTAGAGATCAATCTTGGAAAAACATCGCAGCGCCTTGTAGTTGGTCGAACAAGTCATCTATGAGTAGCAGTGGATACCGATTCTTAATAATAAGCTTGTTCAGTTCTCTGTAATCGACGCAGAGACGTACGCTGCCATCCTTCTTCTTAACAAATAGTACTGACGAGCAACAATGAGAAATACTAGACCTTAGGAAACCTTTATCTAATAGTTCTTGCAGCTGTAGCTTCAACTCCTTGAGTTCAGTAGGCACCATCCTATAGGGAGCCTTCGACATTGGTGCTACGCCAGGTAGCAAGTCTATTTCAAACTCTATTGCTCATTCCGGTGGTAGCCCCGGTAGATCCTCTAGAAATACATCTAGGAACTCCTTCACTACTTTCAAATCTTCCAGATAGGGTCGCTCGACTGTAACATCCAGGACTGACACTAGAAATCCCAAATCTCTGTTCTAAAGACATTTGATTGCCTTGAGCGCTGAAAGGAACAGCTTCCTTTTCTTTGCTCGCTTTTCTCCCTTAAACTCAAATGTATCCCCATTTTCATCTTCAAATCTCAACTTCTTTTCTACACACTAGAGACCAGCTCTATGTTGTGACAACCAGTCCATGCCTAAGATTGCGTCAAAATCCGACATCTCTAAATGGATTAGATTTGCTTCCAGACTTCTATCCTCGACTAGGACTAGACATGGTCCATGGTATTCATTAAGTACTACTTCTACACCGAGCGGTGATCGCACAATCAATAACTTCTCTAGGGTCTTAGTATCACCTCCTATCTTTTCTCCAAAAGATGGAGATATAAAGGAATGGGAAGCTCCTAAATCGAAAAGTACCTAAGCTGGTTTTCCTACTATATTAACGATACCTATTAACAATAGCATATTTTAGATGCATGCTCACACATTCAAAAGTATCTAATCACATAAGCGTACCTATCATCACATCTGGTGATGCTTCAGCTTCCTCTACAGATACAACGTAGACCTTCCTAAGCTGTGTTGCTTTCAATGGGAGTGGACAGGTCCTAGCATAATTGTCACACCCCATTCCTAATGTATCGGTACTATGGAATGCAATGGGATCTCTTTGTCCTATTAGGGAATAAGAAATCCCCTTCTAAGATCACACTTCATAGGATACACAAATATCAATCCATAACACTACCCACACAAGGACATAATTAAACCTATTCAGAGTAATTAAAGAAACAATACACATATTTCCAAATAAAAATTAGCGAAAGTCTTATCTCAAGTCCAAAGTAGCTGACGTCTACAATTTATAAGAGTAATTTTCAAAATATTATTCCAAGTAAAAGAATTTCCATAAGCTTAAGTATTATTTAAAAGATTCGAACAATACGTCCCCAATTAAAATGTTTATTTAAATACAAGTAATACTACAAAAGATTGTTCACGCCTATCCATAGACATAGTCGTCGCAATCGCAACTAGAGCTATGGACATCTATCGCTATCACCATCAACATCCTCCAGACCAGGTGGATTGTACCTAGGAGTATTAATGAAATCACCAATGGTTATACCTACATCAACTAAAATGTTGCATGTACGCGGGGTAAGCTCAACCATGGAGCTTAGCAAAGAGATAAGGCGTGCAACATACAAAATGCATGATATTACAAGTACGGTCTAGTAAATAATTGTAAGTGCCAGCTCAAGACAACCCATGCATAGAGTCTCTAGGCGGCATGGGTCAACCCCATCAGAATGATACTGTCCCATACATGGAGCATAGCACATCCCCAAGCATGGGTCCGTCGTTATGGAACAAGCTCGTATTACGCCAACCACTTGCCAATAACTCATCCCAAGTCCACACTACGTCGGATACTCGAGGAGATGGTAATCCCACTAGTCAACTAGTTTGCTAATCCATACTACATCAGGTATGGAGAGCATTGCATCTATGTTCATACCACCTTTTTATTGAACCCATGCCATTACATAACCCCCTAACGGCTAGGGGTACAGTTATAGGGGTAATTAAATATTCAACTAGCCATGTTCACCTAATTAGTCATATTATTGGACCGTAATGTCGCCAAGCTCCAACCTTGTTCGCCTTCCCACCTAGGACGTCGTGACTTGGCTAGGTTATATATAGTCAATGTAAAGCAACGCCAGTAGGAAGTGGTGCAAGCGTCCCATTCCACCCACCTTCCTCCTTACCGACTTAACCAAACATCATGAATCAAACTCGGATCAGTTGCTTTTGTGGAAAAGTAGTGGGTGTCCCATACTACCTGCCCTCTAATCCTTACTGACACTGTTGATCCCAAACACAAGGATGCATATGCATGATCACACAGAACAGTTTATTGGATGCCATGTTATCACACAAGAGCATGTTATCAATTGCATCCATCACATAGCTTAATCAATATAACTAATTCTATCAAACAAAAGCCTAATTCCCTCACCTAATCAGTAAACAACAATTATTAAAGTAGCACAGCTTTAAACAGCTTCCCTAAGTTCTCTCGTACCTTTATTATCAACATAAATATTTGTTATTAATTATTTTGCTTACTGTTTGTCTCTATCATTTTCTCATTCAAACATCCTATTACATTACTAACATTTCCAAAGGTCTAGTAGTCTAGTTTTGACATAATACACTTGCTGTTCAAAGGTTTAAGGCATTTCCTAATCATGAACAGAAAGCATAAAAATCAGCTTCATGGCAAACAATAGGAATAATGGAGAATATATATCTCTCTGGGATTTTTAAAACCGTTGGCTTTGGTATACAAAGGGTCCCTTCTAATCAATCATGGGAGATTTAAGATGTTTAGATTGGATCATTCATGATTTTTATCCATTTATCACCATTCTCATGGTCTTGGGTTTCCTTCCTGATTCAAATCCCACACTCAATAAGTCTATGAATGCTTACCGGTTATGGTGAGTGAGGATTTATTATAGGGAACATTAGACCATGATCCCATCAAGGTTTATTTATCCATTGCTCTTTATTTCTAACACAAAATCGGATCCGACACCGATTCAATGCTTGGTATCACCATTAATGGTATAAAAGGATTCTTCGAAGGTATAATTAGAGGTATTGATCCTCAATATCTTATTAGACATTATGGACATTGAAGACATCGAAGGAGTATGAGTTACTTACCAATAGATCCTACTCCATCACCGTTTCATCGAGCATACGATTCGAGAGTCAATCAAAGCTCAACCCATCTTTCTCTTCTTCTTCTTCTTCCTCTTCTTAGATTTCCCTTTTCCTTTCTCTTCTCCAAAATGCTTCAGATCTGATTCCCTTTCTCTTTTCTCTCGGTTAGTCTTAGGTTGGACAGAAATGAGAGAAAGGTGGGATCTCTACCCAATGACGATGGGTATGGATCTATTAGAGATTTTAAAATGGCAAGGCAGAGGATTTCCATCCTTTCCTTATTTAAAAACATACCTAGTCACCTTACTAAGGTTGGTTCACAATCCAATCGCATTTAGTAAGTCCCATGGTTGTTTGGTGAATAATTAACCCAAACTGATGGAGAGATGGTTTCGGTTCACTCTTGTGGTCCCTTGTTGGGTTAAAAATGAACCATGGTCAAACAAAGACTAAAACCCTTTGGTTTAGATGTTGGTAGACTAAGTTTTCAGGTCTTAGTAGAGCTCAGGGCTTTCAGACCAAAAACCAGTCCGTCGATTACGTGCTGCTAATGTCCATCCACACGTCATTTCTTCATGCGATTGATGTCCATCCACACGGTGCCTCTGCAGGCTGCCTCTATAAGACCAAAATATGAGTCCTGGCTACGTGCAGCTGATGCGCCTCCATACGTCATTTCTTCATGCGGCTGATGTCCATTCACACAACCAAAATGAAGTATAAAATTATGTGTGAGGTGTGGGATCAAGTCTAACCTTCCTTCATTGTGTTTTGCCCACTTTGGCCATGTTGTACCGACCCATTTATCATGGTAAAGCTTGCTACAAACCAAAATTTCCATCTTGGGACTAAAATTTGGGCACGGGTCTTACCACTCCACCCCCTTATAAAAATTCGACGTTCCTACATCCTCAACAATTATAGTATCGCTTCTGCTATCATCCATCCTTTACCATTAAGTTAATCCATCTTTATTGTCATTCCATAGGACTCTAACAAAATAAGTATTAGGGTTTTAGTCCTTTACCTTCTTGGTCTACAATGGTTGAAGGTTCCATGTATATAACAAATAGGCCTTTGCCTAGGGTGGTTCCGTGGTCAACACGTGCATCGGATCTCGATGTACTTTCTTATCATCGACGCCTAGATCACGATGTGAACACCGGGTAGGGCTAGTAGTACAGCCATTTGGTAAGATCGTTCCGCTTTAGTCCAGTACTTCATAAGGTCTGATATAACGAGGACTAGGCTTCCCTACTTACCAAATCTTTTTATTCTTCGAAGGGAAACACCTTCAAGATACCAACTTCTTCGGGGAGTAACGAAACTGTACGGTTTTGATTTTTCCTCTAAACCCTTCAACCTTTTTCATAAGTTTCTTGAATGATGTCATCCCAAAACTCTTCTTTTATTGACATCAGTCCAGTACAATGTAGTCCTACACCTTTTCCCATAAAAGGTTTGGACATACCGACAAGTTAGGCGCTTATAATCAATTTGGTCACTTTGACCTACAATCCTCTCCATCATTAATTCTTCCTCCACCATAGTACATCCTTGTATTTCTCGATGCATGGAGTAAAGAGTGGTGTGGGCATTCATCTTAATGGTCTCTCTCAATGTTTTCATCATTTTTCGACACACAAATCATTCCTCGAAGTATAGTAATTCATCATCTCTCTTTATGAAGTCAGGAACTAACTTGCCTTTGTCAAGGTCTTTAGCAACCATAATAAGGTAGGGGTCCTTGGTTACTGATTCCCTTATACTAACTTCTAATAAGTACGGCTGATGGCTCATAAGTACGACACCAGCTCTTACATAACCTCTTCAAGGTAGTACCATAAATTGATCTCATAGTCTTTCAATAACTCCAATCACCATCATTGTCTCCTTTTAGCTCCTTCTGGTTATATAGGTTAACCAGACTCATGTGGTCAGGCATGATGTTAAATGCTCCCCCATACAAATGGTGACTCCATGTCTTCAAGGCAAAAACCACCACTATCAACTCAAGGTAGTGAGTGGGGTAGTTTTCCTTGTGCTCTTTCAGTTATCGAGAAGTATTTACAATAATCTTGTCATATCGCATCAGTACGCATCCCAACCCCTAATTGGATGCTTTAGCATACACTGTGTAACCAAGCATTCCAATCAGTACGGTCAACATTTGGAAACCTTTTTTCCACTTGTCAGTTCATCCATTTTTTCTTGGCCTTTCTTAGTTAGCTGCCCTACGGAGTAGCGAACAAGACATAATCCTTGGTAAATCATCGGTAGTATCCTGCTATACCAAGAGGACTTCTAACTTCTGTGACAGTCTGTGGGGTTCCCCATGCCAATACTACTTGGGCTTTACTAGGGTCCACAAAGGTTCCTTCACCTGAGACTATACGTCCAAGGTAAATAATTATCTCCGACTAAAATTTTCACTTCACAAGTTATAATAGCAACTTCTCAACCTTTATTTGTTGCAGCACTTCCTTTGAGTGTATCTCATGATTTGAGTAGTTAGAGTATACCATGATATCATCAATGATCACGATAATGAACAAAAAAAGGTCATGGAATACTCTACTCATTAACTCCATAAATGACGTAGGAGCATTGGTCAACCCAAACGACATGACCAAAAATTCACAATGATCATAACGGGTTTAGAAAGCTATTTTGGGTGATGTCACTATCGCTGATCTTTAATTGATAGTAGCTAGACCACAGAAAGATCTTTGAGAATATTGTAGCCCCTTGCAGTTGGTTGAAGAAATCGCCGATCCTAGGCAATAGGTACCGATTATTGATAGTGAGCTTGATCAATTTTCGATAATCAATACACAGCTTCATACTTCCGTCCTTCTTCTTTACTAACAAGACAGGCGCTCTCCAATGGCAAAATACTTGGTCTGACGAGCCCTTGTCTAATAGTTCTTGCAGTTGAACTTTTAGTTCTATTAATTCTCTGGGCGTCATTCGGTATGGGGCCTTGGACATAGGTGCCGACCTTGGGAGTAGGTTGATTGCAAACTCAGTTGTCCTATTGGGTGGCAAACCTGGTAAGACATCCGGAAACTCATTTACTACTCCAATCTCCTTGAGTTTTGGGACATTTAGGATAGTAACTCCTACAGATGTACCGCACCTGGTACAACCTTATGCTAATATCTTACTTGCAGACAAGGTTGGAATGAACATCTTCTTTCGTTTCCTTGGCTTGTCTCCAGAGTAATTAATTGATGTTCCCATCATCTATCTTGAATGAGATTTTTCTCAATGTACAGAGGACGCTGGCTTTTTGGGTGGATAGCCAATCCATTCCTAATGTTGAGTAGAAATCAGTGATGTTCATTAGGATCAGATTTGCGTTCAACTGCTTATCTCCAACTTGTATATGGCAGGGCCCACGAAAATGGCATAATTCCACTTTATGTCCCAATGGTATGCTACTACAAGCTGAGATTCCAATGGTTTTGGGGATGTTCACAACTTCAAATGCACACAAATAAAAATAATAGAGGAAAAGTACCTGTCACCATGTCGGTGGTCTTTTCCACTTTTTTAGCTGTTGTAGCATAAACTTTTCCCTTTTACGATCCTTGTTTCACTGGTTTTCGACAGCTCCTAGCCATGTGACCCTATCTGTTATAGTTGTAACATATTATTGGTGGTGGTGCCATATCGAATAGAGCTAGAGGGGCACTATGCTTGACAAGTACCTTGGAGGATGTCTTTTGGTCAGGTGTAATCTAGTATGGCTTTTTTACCACATGGTTGTTAGTGACCAGACTGGCTTGTTTGACTCCATTGAATACTTGTCTATCCCTCATACTAGCTAGATAACCATCCCTTTGACTGTCTTCTACTACCTTGGCTGTCTGTACTATACTGGCATAGGTAGTATGACCCTGAGCCTTCACAATAGCCCTTACACCACCTCTCAGTCCATCCACAATCTCTTAGTCTTCTGCGCATCAGTATGGATGCTAGGGCTTGCAAAATAGTACAGTCTTTCAAAGTCCTGCTGATACTCAGTGATTGATTTCTGAACTTGATTGAAAGTCAAATACTCAGCTTCCTTCTGATCTCTATAACTCTGTGGAAAGTAGTTGCCAAAGAATGCCTCCTTGAATATTGACCATGTGATCATACTATGCTTCTCCTCTAATATTGGTCGCGTGGATTCCCACCAATTATCAGGCTCATCCTCAAACATAAATGTGGCGCAGAGGAT
The DNA here is from genome assembly GCA_028583415.1 of Protea cynaroides. NCBI lineage: Eukaryota > Viridiplantae > Streptophyta > Magnoliopsida > Proteales > Proteaceae > Protea > Protea cynaroides. The sequence continues at coordinate 14,459,978 of CM053269.1, forward strand.
TTTCTGATCATCAAAACATGGCATTATGCATAAAGTTCTCTATTGAATGCATCTAGATAGCAGGGCATCCCAAACCTGTGAACTTTGGGGGGTTCATTTTCTGAAATGCCTATACTATCCTTGCCATTGTCGTTGACGTGGGTTGCAGTGTTATAGTGGCTTCTAGTATAACCACTACTGGTATTGGGGCTGGTACAAATATGGCAGCAGACTGTTGCGACTGGTCCCTGCTGTATAGTGGCAACCAAGTGTGCCATAAATTATTGCTGCTGGGTATTTATAATGCAAGCAAAGTTACCCATGATCGTAATCATGTTTGCTACCATAAGCACCATAAGAGGTGGTGGTGCAGTAAGGTCGGCCTCATCCTAGGCACTAGGTGTATGCACCGAAGCTACATCCTGATCATTTGTCGTTGGCTTTGGAGGAAGGCCACCCTCAATAGCATAGGGTACTCGGGCTCTTTTACGTGTTCTTGCAGCCATCGGTTCTTAAAAATGCTTGGTACCTGTAAAGGGGAGCAAAAACCGACATTTCCTTAGTCATGTAGACAGTTCACTAGTAAAACACTTTCCATAATAGATCTAGAGTACTCATAAAATCTAATGGGAGTGTCTTGTATGTATGAGTATGCAAGTGTATAGACCATGCTTCTGCGCATATGATGATGCAAGCGCCTCAAAATGAAGCATTTGGCTCAAAAATAGAGTTGTGGGGCCAATGGGTGCGGTAGATGGGCATAGGTTCATCGACCAATTGAAGAAAGTATGCTTTTTAAACCAAACCATTGTCCTTTTCTCATTTTACCCTTCACTGTTTGTTTGTGCAGTTAAAGGAGAAATGCATCCTTTCATACGATTCTCTTGAGGTTTCCTTTGGCGCTTCCAAGCTTCAAACTTGCACCACATCATCTCTACTCAATCGCTGAGATATGTACCAAGTCTACTTCTATGAGTTTGTAATCTACTGTGTTTCAGTGCAGTGTCGGATAAGTCTTCCTTATCTAACCTTGAGGACATTGATCACAACAGCTCATTACACTCGGATTTCCAGTCTTCCGTATGGGAGGTTGCCAACATTTTTGTTCTTTCACCTGGGGATCGACTTCTCTATAGAGGAAGGTGTAGAAAAGTCAGTCCATACTGATTTTAGTTGGGATTTCATGACAAAATTAAATTCTTCAAGATGCTGTCATCGATGACGATTAGTTGGAGCAGATCCTTCGACTAGATAGGTAGTCGAGATGACAACAGGTCAGGCAAGGTAAAACTCAGTGCATATAGACAGAGTCATCATCTGAGGGTGAGCCAGCAGAGGTAGGTAGTAGCAGGGTACCGACACCGGTTCTTTCAAAGTCCAGAGAGGATACACACCTGTTGATAATAGTGACGATGAGGTTCCGCCTACAGCTGCTCCTCAGGCAGAGGTTCCTGAGATTCTTGAGTTGCAAAGTATATTGGAAGAGACTCGCTCATTTATGTCTAACTTGCGAGAGTATTGCCGGCGTATGCAGACAGGTATGGTGGTTTTCAAGAGACATATGCTACAAAACATCGCTGGTATGGAACAACGTGTGATGTCTATAGAGCGTTCGATCATTGATTTATGAACGTCTGTGGAGGCTATTAGACAAGTGATTGTGTCCTTGCAGACTGTGTTGATTAACATAGGTATTGTATCTCCTATTCCTACTGAGATAGAGGCCACAATAGCAATTGAGCGTAAGAGAGTACGCTGGCAGAGACTTAGTGTGGTGCCTAGAGTACGGCCCACATACTTTGCAGATAGCACTGGGCATCAGGAGGAGGGACAGATGCAATAGCCAAACCAGCAGACTCCTAAGTTTATTTTTATTTTTAATTGATTCAGTTATCTCTCTTCAAGTTGTATATGACTATTATTTGTCATTGTTTAATGGGTTATACTCTCTCAAGTACTTATCCATTCCTATTGCGTAATGTTTTTATTTTGAATATGAAGCATATCTCTTTAGTTCATTGATTGTATCATGTTTTTTACTTTTTGTTTTTGTTTCATAGTCTTTACATAATTTATTCTCTTTTGTGTTTTAGTCCACCTATGTCAGCATACATAATTTTTATGTGTATGTAGGATAAGAAGTGTGCATAGTATGAAATGTGCTTTAATACCAACTTTTGTCACACCCCGTTCCCAACGTATTGGTACTATAGAATGCAATGAGATCTCTTCCTCCTATTAGGGGATAAGAAATCCCCTTCCAGGATCATGCTTCATAGGATTCACAAATACCAATCCATAATGCTATCCACATAAGGACATAATTAAACCTATTCAGAGTAATTAAGGAAACAATACACATATTTTTAAATAAAAATTAGCGAAAGTCTTATCTCAAGTCCAAAGTAGCTAATGTCTATAATTTATGAAAGTAATATTCAAAATATTATTCCAAGTAAAAAAGTTTCCATAAGCTTAAGTATTATTTATAAGGTTTGGACAACACATCTCCAATTAAAATATTTATTTAAATACTCATAATACTATGAAAGATTGTTCACGCCTATCCATATACACATTCGTCGCACTCGCAACTGGAGCTATGGACATCTTCGTCGTTATCACCGTCAACATCCGCCACACTGGATGGATTGTACCTCGGAGTATCAAAGAAATCACCAATGGTTATACCTGCATCAACTAAAATATTACATACACACGGGGTAAGCTCAACCACCGAGTTTAGCAAGGAAATCAGATATACAACATACAAAATACATGATATTACAACTACGGTCTAGTAAATAATTGTAAGTACCAGCTCAGGACAACCTACGCATGGAGTCTCCAGGCTACACGGGTCATCCCCATCAGAATGATACTGTCCCACACATGGAGCACAGCACATCCCCAAGTATGGGTCCGTCGTTATGGAACAAGTCCGTATTACGCCGGCCACTTGCCCAAAACTCATCCCAAGTCCACACTATGTAAGGCACTTGAGGAGCTGGTAATCCCACTAGTCGACTCACCCGCCCATCCATACTACGTCGGGTATGGGGAGCATCGTAGTTATGTTCATACCAACTTTTTATTGAACCCATGCCATTACATAACCCCCTAATGGCTAGGGGTATAGTAATAAGGAAAATTAAATATTCAACTAGCGATGTCCACCTAATTAGCCATAATACTGAACCGTAACGTCGCCGAGCTCCAACCTCGTCTGTCATCCCACCTAAGACGTCGTGACTTGGCAAGGTTATATATGGTCAACGTAAAGTAGCATTAGTAAGAAGTGGTGGAAGCATCCCATTTCACCCACCTTCATCCTTACTGACTTAACCAGACATCATGAATAAAACATGGATCAGTCGCTTTTGTGGAAAGGTAGCAGGTGTCCCATACCACCCGCCCTCTAATCCTTACCGGCACTACTGATCCCAAACACAAGGATGCATATGCATGATCACACAGAACATGTAAGACCCATGCCCAAATTTTAATCCCGAGTTAGAAATTTTAGCTTGTAACAGGTCTTACCACGATAAACGGTACGACATGGCCAAAGTGGGTAAAACACAATGGAAGAAGGTTAGGCTTGATCCCACACCTCACATTGGAGTTTACACTCCATTTTGGTCGTGCGAATGGACATCAACCGCATGAAGAAATATGTGTGGAGATCACCTAGTTGAATATTCAACTAGCGATGTCCACAAATATTCAACTAGCATTTAACATCATGCCCGACCACATGAGTCTGGTAAACCTATATAACTAGAAGGAACTAAAAGGAGACAATGATGGTAATTGGAGTTATTAAAAGACTATGAGATCAATGTACGGTACAACCTTGAAGAAGTTAATGTAATAGCTGGTGCCGTACTTATGAGCCATCAGCCGTACTTATCAGAAGTTGGTATAAGGGAATTAGTACCTAAGGACCCCGACCTTAGTATAGTTGCTAAAGACCTTGACAAAGGCAAGTTAGTTCCTGACTTCATAAAGAGAGATGATGAATTACTATACTTCGAAAAATGATGAAAACATTGAGAGAGACCATTAAGATGAATGCTCGCACCACTCTCTACTCCATGCATCGGGAAATACAAGGATGTACTATGGTGGAGGAAGAATTAATGATGGAGAGGATTGTAGGTCAAAGTGACCAAATTGATTATAAGCGCCTAACTTGTCGGTATGTCCAAACCTTTTATGGGAAAAGGTGTAGGACTACATTGTACTGGACTGATGTCAATAAAAGAAGAATTTTGGGATGACATCATTCAAGAAATTTATGAAAAAGGTTGAAGGGTTTAGAGGAAAAATCAAGACCACAGTTTCGTTACTCCCCGAAGAAGCTGGTATCTTGAAGGTGTTTCCCTTCGAAGAATAAAAAGATTTGGTAAGTAGGGAAGCCTAGTCCTCGTTATCTCAGACCTTATGAAGTACTGGACTAAAGCGGAACGATCTTACCAAATGGCTGTATTACTAGCCCTACCCGGTGTTCACATCGTGATCTAGGCGTCGATGATAAGAAAGTACATCGAGACCCGATGCACATGTTTACCACGGAACCACCCTAGGCAAAGGCCTATTTGTTATATACATAGAACCTTCGACCATTGTAGACCAAGAAGGTAAAGGACTAAAACCCTAATACTTATTTTGTCAGAGTCCTATAGAATGACAGTAAAGATGGATTAACTTAATGGTAAAGGATGGATGATATGCAAAAGCGATACTATAATTGTTGAGGACGTAGGAATGTCAAATTTTTATAAGGGGGTGGAGTGATAAGACCCGTGCCCAAATTTTAGTCCCGAGATGGAAATTTTGGTTTGTAACAGGCCTTACCACGATAAATGGGTCGGTACAACATGGCCAAAGTGGGCAAAACACAATGGACCACAAGAGTGAACCGAAACCATATCTCCATCAGTTTGGGTTAATTATTCACCAAACAACCATGGGGCTTACCAAATGCTATTGGATTGTGAACCAACCTTAGTAAGGTGACTAGGTATGTTTTTAAATAAGGAAAAGATGGAAATCCTCTGCCTTGCCATTTTAAAATCTCTAATAGATCCATACCCATCGTCATTGGGTAGATATCACTCTTTTCTCTCATTTCTGTCCAACCTAAGACTAACCGAGAGAAAAGAGAAAGGGAATCAGATCTGAAGTATTTTGGAGAAGAGAAAGGAAAAGGGAAATCTGAGAAGAGGAAGAAGAAGAAGAAGAGAAAGATGGGTTGAGCTTTGATTGACTCTCGAATCATATGCTCGATGAAACCGTGACGGAGTGCGATCTAATGGTAAGTAACTCATACTCTTTCGATGTCTTTAATGTCCATAATGTCTAATAAGATATTGAGGATCAATACCTCTAATTATACCTTCGAAGAATCCTTTTATACCATAATGGTGATACCAAGCATCGAATTGGTGTCAGATCTGATTTTGTGTTAGAAATAAAGAGCAATGGATAAATAAACCTTGATGGGATCATGGTCTAATGTTCCCTATAATAAATCCTCACTCACCATAACCAGTAAGCATTCATAAACTTATTGAGTGTGGGATTTGAATCAAGAAGGAAACCCAAGACCATGAGAATGGTGAGAAATGGATAAAAATCATGAATAATCCGATCTAAACATATTAAATCTCCCATGATTGATTAGAAGGGACCCTTTGTATACCAAAGCCAAGGGAAATCCCTTAGATGTATTGTTAGAATTGGATCCAAGGTTTAAAAACTAGATCCAAAAATATTGACTGTCCGAGAAATTAAATGGTATCCATAACTTGATGTAGAAATAGAATTTTGAGCCCAAACTTCGTATTCTTGCTTAGAAAATTCCAAAAAAAAACCACTGTATCAAAATCAAGTCATTTTGGCCATATTTTGATGTGAGGTTGATGACTTGCTACACTGCTTACCTGTCGTGGCATGCGGTACATCACATGCTGCATGAGGTTCTGACCTCGCATCTCTCTGGGATTTTTAAAAGCCTATTTAAGGGCTTGGATCCCAGAAATCATGTTTATATATATATATATACCTTGAAAGCTGATTTTATGCTTGCTGTCCACTATTAGAAATGCCTTGAACCTTTGGGCAGCAAGTGTATTATGTCAAAACCAGATCACCAGAACCCTGGATACATTTATAACTTGATAGGATGTCGTAATGTGTAACCAATAGAGACAAACACTAAGAAAAATGATAATTAACAATTATTTATGTTGATATTAAAGGTACGGGAGAACTTATGGAAGCTGTTCAAAGCCGTGCTACTTTAATATTTGTTGTTCACTAATCAAGTGAGGGAATTAGACATTTGTTTGGTAGAATTAGTTATATTCATTATGTTGTGGGATGGATGCGATTGATAACATGCTCTTGTGTGATAAAATACCATCCAATAAATTGTTCTGTCACACCCCGTTCCTGACGTATCGGTACTATAGAATGTTATCACACAAGAGCATGTTATCAATCACATCCATTACATAGCATAATAAATATAACTAATTCTATCAAAGAAAGGCCTAATTCCCTCATCTGATCAGTGAATAGCAATTATTATAGTAACACAGCTTTGAATAACTTCCCTAAGTTCTCTCGTACCATTAATATCAGCATAAATAATTGTTATTAATTATTTTGCTTACTATTTTTCTTTATCATTTGCTCATTTAAATATCCTATTGCATTATTAATATTTCCAGAGGTCTGGTAGTTTGGTTTTGACATAATACACTTGCTGTCCAAAGGTTCAAGGCATTTTTAATAATGAACAACAAGCATAAAAATAAGCTTCATGGCTAACAATAGGAATAATGGAGAATACATATATATATATAATACATGATTTCTAGGATCCAAGCCCTTAAATAGGCTTCTAAAAACCCCAGAGAGATGCTGTCCAAAAATGATTACGATTCGAGGTCAATACCTCGTGCGGCACGTCATCGACCTCACGTTAAAACGTGACCGAAATGACTCGATTTTGATACAGTGGTTTTCTTGGAATGTTTTAAGCAAGAATACAAAGTTTGGGCTCAAAATTCCATTTCTACATCAAGTTATGGATACCGTTCGATTTCCCAGACTGTCGATATTGCTGGATCTGGTTTTTAAACCTTGGATCTGATTCCAGCAATACATCTAAGAGATTTCCCTTGGCTTTGGTATACAAAGGGTCCCTTTTAATCAATCATGGGAGATTTAAGATGTTTAAATCAGATTATTCATGATTTTTATCCATTTTTCACCATTCTCATGGTCTTGGGTTTCCTTCCTGATTCAAATCCCACACTCAATAAGTTTATAGATGCTTACCGGTTATGGTGAGTGGGGATTTGTTCCAAGGAACATGAGACAATGATCCCATCAAGGTTTTATTTATCCATTGCTCTTTGTTTCCGACACAAAATCGGATTTGCTCCTATTTCCTGGCTGTCTAGCTGCCTGTAGGGCAAGTACTAGGGTTAGAAGGGTTCTCAGATCCTCAAAAAACTTCCACTGATTTTTCTTGGTTGCTCTTGTTATTCCTGACTCATTGTAAGAGCCACATTCTGTATGATAGCGGGGAGGTTTTCAGGAGTGACTTTAGGTGGTGGAGGAATAGTTTCTAGCTGAGAGGGTCCTCCCACATTAGTGGTGGGTAGTTGAGTCTCATCCAAGTTAGGTGTATCATTTAACCCATCCCCAGGTGAAGGGTTCTAGTCATTACTATCACACAGGTTATTGTGTTTACATGGGGCCATTACAACCGATTCAACACCCTGAAATGGGTATTTAGATGTTTAGTAACACGTCAAGTGACATAAATAGAACATGTATAAGATAGCACCAAACACAATCAAGAAAATAGCGAATCTTAGGAATGTATATGTCATCTATCATTTTTCTGGTCGATATGTGCGGACTCGACTAGTTCCGATCGATAGTGCATCTGATAAGTTTACTGGACTCTCTGGAGTTTGTCTGTTGATGGGTCGGTCACTGCTGACCATCATCAGCCCCTTCGTCCGACCACTTCTAGAATGTCAATACTTACTGTGCCGGTCATTGCATCGGACTCTACTCCACTTTAGGATTCGCGACTGGCTGGGGAATCTTTCTCCAAATATAAACCAAAAACGTAATTCTTTCTCTCATTTCCGACTACAACTTTCACTCTAAGTGGTAGAGAGCTCCATCTTCGCCTCCAAAAACTTAGGTTTCACCTCCGAGAGTATCTTCAATCAACTAATTCTCTCTCGACTTACATCACCATGGATCCAAGGTATGAACTTCCTCTTTCTCGCTTAAAACTAAGTTCTAGGGTTTGGAAAAGCAATGTAATGGTCTCTTTTGAGCTTTCTCTTGGAACAACGTTTGCCCAAGCTTTGTCAAGATTGTTTGCTATCCTTGTAGGCCACCCCGTCCAAGGAAAACTACCATGAGCCGACTACAACGTAATGCTCCACCGGCTTTTGATGCATTGCGGTTCATTTCCTTATAGGCTCAACAAGCATTCCCAAGATTTGAATACAAATTTATCGAATCTATGCGATGTGTATTGTTCAATTAGTTAGAGCGGTTCGACGTCAGGTCTACCTTCAATGGTCTCCCATGTTAGAGATCGATATAACCATGAGGCCTGACTTGGTACGGCTCTTCTACTGTAACTTGCATGTGACGGGTGGATTAAATGATGGTAATGATGCTGCAAACCTTTGCATATCCAGTCGGATATTGGGCCAAGATGTCTCTTTTGATACCAGACAACTGGCTGGTATGTTAGGTATATCCATGGGTGGAGACATAGCATTCTGGGGTCCTAAAGATAAGGACTCCTTATCTGAGGTTATGTGGGTAAAGATTTTGAATCAAATCCTCACACTGGGTAAATGTCAGAAGACTATCAACTATCGTCCCTTGCCCCGGGTATACTGTAGAATCGTACAGCACAACATCCTACCACAAGGGGGTCACTACAATGAGTTGTCTTCTTTTGGTCAATTCCTGGTTTATCGGCTTGCAACCAAACACCAGTTTGTCTTCCTTACATTCTTATACGGAACATGATCATGGCTTCAGAGGGCACTGGACCTTCAAATCTTCCATATGGAAAATTACTTACTCATCTCTTGTCGCTTTTGGGGGTTGATATCAAAAATCACCGAGCATACGAAGAGACAGTAGCTTCTCCCTTTGGTTGGTATGTTATTTTTAAAATGCACCTTGATGATGTAGTACTATCTGATGATAAGCTAGAGACCCATCTTCGTCTTGGAACATTAAGGGACAAAGAATTAGAAGACAAAGAAGATGATGATGCACATTTGGGTGCAGATAATGAGGGCAGAGATCAAGCAGGTCCTTTATTACCTCCCTTGATATGGACATCCTTCTGGCTGAGTTGCATGGCATTCGGGATCACCAGAGGCAATTTGCACACTCTATGAAGAACAACTTTAGGTGAGTGTGACATGTCCAAACTTCATTATCTTCCCAACTTAACATAATGCAGACGGCTATGGCAAGGGTGGGTATAATGTCTGAAGATGACATTAGGAACGCGGCCACTGCATCACAGATAAAGACTTACCAACGAGCTCGTGAATCCACGCCATCAGATTCAGAGTAATCAAGTTAATTTCCTCATTCCTATGTTGTTCTTGTAAAACTAAGTCTTATTTCCCTATGTGAGTTGTAGTGCTTAATCTCTCGTCTTTCCCTAACATCTTTTGCTCTTTCTTATTGTTATCATACTGCACACAAGTTTGGTTTCATATTTACCATTTATGCTCTTTAAGTTTTTATTATCCTATTGCCTAGGTTATTGTAGAATGTTGTAGCATTGGCTTGGTTGGCATAGTGTAATAGAGCTTATCGCTCTGATACCAAACCTGTCACACCCTAAAATACCTGTTTGAAAAAATTTTGGGATATGATTGCATCAACACCTTAGTTTGGATGTGATCCTACCAACACCTCATAAGTGGTGCACACACATACCAACCACTACCAACACAATGCCATAACCACCATTTAGAGTAGTAAATAGTGGAAGATAACTAGATAACCATGAGCATACTAATGATAGATAAAAGTAGTAATATCAGTGTGTTACATCCTTTAAATGATGTTTATTAACTAACTCCATAAACCAAAACCTTAAAGTAGCATCGCCCTATAAACCTTAGGCTATCTAAATAAAATAAAATAATCCCACTTAAACATAATAAAATAATCCAAAAGACAGTAGTTAAAAAAATTATTCATTTTTCTAAAACTTCTCCTCAAGAAAGCTATCCATCGAAGATACATGCATCACACTCGCAGTCTATGTCGTGTGCTTTATCCTTATACGATACTCCACCTAGCTGGGCCAATTAAGAGAACGTGGGTGCGTTCAGATTATCCGCTACCATGGTACCTGTAACATCATCTAAATAGAATGGTGTATTCAAGGGTTGGCTCTCCAACATGAGCTCAATGAGAAACAGATAGGCAAGCAAACAAGTATGCATGATCAGTTTATTACACACAATAATGCAATAGTCAAGTATCATGTATGCTAGTGTGCTACGGTAAGGCCTATCCATACTTCCCAGAAGCTGACTACAACCTCCATGCACAGAAGCATTGCATACTCACTAGCCTACTCCAATAGCCCTGGTGCTCCCACACGACATCCCAATCAGAGTAGTGATTGGGTAGCAAGTCCGATCAGTGACATCTCCAACAAACATTTTCGACCCTTCCCCCTCATCACTCCACTCTACCAGTACATGACCCCCTACTGGGTAAGATTGAATACAGGGGCAATGCCACTAACCAAATCCTATATGTCATCCGGTATATCCCTCTCACCAATCCCAGTAGGAATCCTAGACCAACCGTTTTGCCCCCCCTCCCCCCAAAGATATCATCCTACCGGGGGTGAGTGACATACTCCTCAATAATTGATTAACAAGTTTGGTTCAGCGGTCCTCAACCATTTTACTACTATCTACCAGATCATAGTCACATACATTTACACATCAATCATATATTATAATGCAAATGCATGCACAAAGCAATTATTGGATGACATGTTATCATACAAGCATGTGGCATAGCAATCATATATTGAAATACACTAAAATTCATTAGGGGTTCTGTTCTTCACTCTGATATCACGTAACTTTGGTTTCCCAAGCCTAGATAACCAGTGTTCCTGACGTGCTCTACACCTATATAAAGAGTGGGAACATGAGTTATGATTTCTATATTATTTCTTATCAGTTTATCAGGGTCTGGGGCTAACCTTTTAGAGTCTCGGTCATGACTGTTGCGTCCGCCGCATCTTCTGACAGAGACCAGAACTTTCTACCAGGAGTCGGTCACTGAGTTGGTTGGTACAATATCATCGATCGCCCCATCGTCCAGCTACCTCCAGACTTTTTTGGGATTTGTCGCTCGCTATGCCGATCCTTTTAGTGTATCAATCAGTGTATTGACCGACCCCTCCCCACCTTGTTAGCCTAATGTAGTCCAGTGGTAGGATACTTCTTATGTCTATGTACTATCATAACGAGCATGATGCTTGACTAGTTTATTCATTTGGTTCAACGAATTCAATTGTAAGTTTTTTTTAGATTTTAAAATTTATTTAAGGGAGAGTTCAAGAGTTTTATTTTCTTCTTTTCAAGTTGTGTTCTTCTTGCTTAATTTATTTTCTCAAGTTTTAATTTTAAATTTAGAATTTTGCAGTAGGGTAGATCAATATAAGTTGTACTACATTACTATTTTAATTTAGGGGAGAAGGATCCCTTTGTAATCGTATGCTACGCCTTGGAGTGACAACAAGATGACGAGCGATGACAGAGAAATCTTCCAACGAGACAAGTTTTCCTACATTCTTTTATTTTTAATTTCATTCCCTTCATACAATAGATCTGTGTTACTCTATGGTTAATATAGTGGTTTCATAAATCTTCATGCCTTTAGGAATCAATTATCATTGTTTTTGTTCCTGGATTAGTTTTTATTTAAAGCGATTAGGGTGGTTAATTCATTCAAATCCCTTTGGTATGCTTTGTCTTATTTGAGTTAAGATAATAGTGATTCCTCCCTAAGATCGACCCATTACTGCACGTACCGTGTACTTGCTGTTACACATTTTAATTTCGATCAACCACTACTACTGCCGCCACCCACCACCACCAACGTAGCCACCTACCTCCACCCACCATCTAGAGTAAAGTTTTATCTAACAGGACCTAAGTGCTCAAGTGTTTTTGATTGGTTCCTAGTCCTTGCATTGTTAAATCTTCACAACTATCATGTAATTCATTCTTGTGTTGAAAAAATCGTAATTTAAATGAAAAATGAATAAATAAATAAACATTAGTACAGTTTTGATTATTAAACATAGACTAGTAAGAAATTCTTTTTAAGGGATGGGGAGGTAGAGTTTTGGCACTAGAAGCATCAAGCCTACCATCCTCTTGCATTGGTCATCAATCTTATCTTGAAGGGACCGATATGTGTCGACGTGTTTATTGAGCAAGGTCATTAAAGAAAGGAAACCCTTCATCTAGGCCTGCCCTTGATCATCAGTGCCCCTCTCTTCATAACTTTTTTCTATTCATGCCATCTTCTCCGACATGACCAGATGCTGCTTCAACCTCTTAATTTGAATGAAACCCCAAGAGCATGGAAATCCATATTCCATGGGTAATAATCCTTCTTAATAACACAGTGACCATGCTAATTTATCACCAATCTGGGCCTCCTCTGGATGCATGTATTCCTCTCGACTATGATCAACGTCCACACCAACAACTTTCTCTACTCCCATTCTTTGGGAGTTGGGGCTCTGAAACCCAACCCTTTAGAATGATAAAATAAGTTCTCTTCATTCTCTGTCTCCACCTCCTGATTTCTAGCCTTTGTAGCATAAGATTCTTCTTTCTCTCTTGGTTTGCTCTTTGTAATCCTAACTTCAGACCAGATGGTCTAATGATATAAAGTCAGATTCTTCAGGGATGAATTCAAGTGTTGTAACAACAAAGAGAACCTTTCTCTTAAGGGAAAATTTCTCTTACCTCCCCTACAGGATATCTAAAAGGCAACCACTCCCCAACTTGACATAAAATGTCTACCACCTCCCCTGCTTTTGAAAATATTCTTTTCCAATCAATTTGGTGATGGGATTCATCATCACCAATGTTTTTAGAACAATAATACCCTCAAAATTATAAAAAATGAACCTTTTTCAAAAATCTATTACCTAAATTAAGAAAATAATAAAAAATAAAAAAAGGAAATCTCCAACGACCTGCAAACCCTCGTTTCTGATTAGAATCTCCTCTTCAACATGTTGAATGTAGCTTCCTTATTTCTTTGTAAATCAGTTAACGATAGTCTAAAATCTTGCTTCCAACTAGAGCCAAAAGGTTCATCTTCTTTATTTCCATAATTTTCTGATTCTGTTTTTGTTCATAAGAACCCAGCGGAGATAGAGCTAGTAGTAGCGGTGAGAAAGAAGTGGTGCGTGGCGAAGCCTGATGCGAGTAATACAGCTCTACAACCAAGCCTCGATCACGTGTGCCTCTTGAGATTGGATTGCAAACCCATTCAAGCAAGAGGGAGTTGTTTCGATCCCAACACAGTCAGGGCCCACACTTCGTACACCATGAATGCTTACTACCAAGCCAATGGTCACTACAACTTGAACTGCGACTTCAGTAAAACCGCTGTCATCACCACCTCCGATCCTAGTAAGTATCTCTTTCTGATTGCTTTTTTCGCTTATTATCTTTCCTTAAATTGTTGAATTTTAATGTTTATCTTCCCTATTTTTGTAGGTCATGGTGCCTGTCGATTTGGCACTTGAGTCTAAGACATGAGACCATGTTTGGCTCATATTTCAAAGTAATGCAATGTTTGGCTCATATTTCAATTGGAAGCAAGATTTCAGGCTATCGTTAACTGATTTACAGAGAAATAAAGAAGCTACAGTCAACATGTTAGAGAAGAAATTCTAACTAGAAATGAGGGGTTGCAAATCGCCGGAGGAGGCGAAGGGTTGTAGGTTGCTGAGGTGGGGCGGTGTTTGAAGATCGCTAGAGAAGGAGAAATTTTTTATGTCGAAATAAGTAGGGGTAGGGTTGGGGGTATGGACTATAAAGATAGAATATTTCAATTAAAAGGGTATAATTGTCCTAAAAACATTGGTGATGATAAATCTCATTACCAAATTGATTGAAAAGAATATTTTTAAAAACAGTGGAGGTCAGAGACATTTTGTGTCAAGTTGGGGAGTGGTTGCCTTTTAAGTATCCTACAAGGGAGGTAGGAGAAATTTTCCCTTCTTTTAAGGATTTCAACTCAATTTCGTGGTCCAAAAACAAGGCTTCCAGCTTCAGGTTTCCCACCCTGAGTTGTGACATATTCTAGTTAAGGCCTTCAATGTGGGACTGCAAGAGCTTCCTTTTTAGTTCCAATCTCAATAACCACCAGCGAAAAGCTTATTACTTCTCATCTTCCAGTCTCATCTGTTCTACGAAGGCATCAATCATGTATTTCTCTGTTGCTGACAGAATCCAATGGCACACTCAAAATTGATGCCTAATTCCCAAAAAAAAAAAAAAAAAAAAAAGTACAAAAATTAGATACAGAAATACAGGTTTTAAAAGATGAAGAAACAAACAAAATTACGGAATGGGAATATCCAACATGACATTTATAATCATTAGATCCATGATTACCTTGCAACTAACCCCCTTAGCGAGCAAATTCACTTAAAAGATGGGTTAAAAGATATTGCACCAAGATTATTGGGAGAGAACCCAGTGAGTTCTAAAGTTCCTTATTCGTTTTCAGTAAACACATCAAATAATACAGGATAGAGTTCTAATTAAAAGCATAACATCTCAAACATTGAAGACGAAAGTTAGTTTCTATTCAGTCCTTAGTAAGAAACTCAGTTAAAAGAGATCGCAAAATAACAAACAGTATGAGCTATCAAATATCCTTCAGATTATATGCACTTTTGGTACTCAAATGGCCCATTGAACAAATCTTCATTGAAGATCACTACACACTATACACCATGTGTAATCCACATAAGTTGAAATAAAAGTTGTTACGATATCTATTTTAGTCTCTTTTTAATTTTTTTAGTTTTTCTTTCCTTGTTTATTTGTTTCCTTGTAATAGGTGCTTAGTTCTCTATAAATAAAGGTTTGTGGAGAGGAGAAGGTTACATTCATTCCTTCTCTTTTTCTTCTTCTTCTTCTTCTTCTTCTTCTTCTTCTTCTTCTCTCTCTCTCTCTCTCTCTCTCTCTCCCTCTCTCTCTCTCTCTCCCCCTCTCTCTCTCTCGATTTTTTCTATTTTGTGTTCTTGGTTACTTCTTTGTGAGATTGTTACAAAAGTTTAATAGATAACCAAACGGGAACAATGTAAAACCTGTGCCCAAATCCCATTCTAGTTTGACCATTTTGGGCATGTGACGGCTCTTCCCATGTGCGAAAGTATCAGGCTGACACAGCCAAAGACAAGGGCGTAATCGGGAGGTAACACAAAACCATTATCTTGAACCTCCTATGTCATTGGAATTCAAGACATCGCACTATGAGAGGTCTTGGATCCAATCAACACGACCACCTAGCACCCGTACACACCTAAGCTGGCCGACCAAAATGAAGGTCCGGCTGTGAAAAAGATGGTGCAGCTGCACACCAGCCTCACATCCTGCAATCGCACCTCCAGGCGTAAACTAGTTTTTGACAGATAGAGTCCCAGGAGCCACCGATTCAGATTCAATCTCTTCCTGCATGGAAAGCTAACTACGCACGACCTTATTCATGGTACGCTGACCATGTTTGAGTCATGAATGGAAGGGGAAGGAGGGAGATCTTCTCTTTTCCATTGAAGTGCTCCTTTTTGTCGGTTTTGGCACTAAAGTGGATTCACTCTAAAAAATCAAACCCTCGGTAAGGTTTGAGAGAAGTAAACTCTGATGCACAAATCTGAGAAAGGAAAGAGAAAAGAGAGAAAGTGAGGAGAGGAAGAACTTCCTCTGATTACCGCACAAGAGAGAGAGGAACAAAAGGAGGAAGAAAGAGAAAGGAAGGAAAAGAGTGCAAAAAGGGAGGAGGAGAACAAAGAACCGTCGAACTCCGACATCGCATGCTTGATGGAGGGAATCGAAAGAATAGAATCACTGTAAGTATTCACTACCTTGACTGTAAGTCAATTTGTAGAGGCCACAACGTATGATTCGGTTAATGGATTGTAATGGACATGCATAATACTAATATAACATAGCATCCCTAGCCATGAGTGGTTCTTTATGTGGTAGTGATATTGTCTTCATAATCAAATCTAAGGAAGGAATGCCCATTAACAATATTGGTGAAGCCATGTGCCATGTGAGCTATCATTCACAGACTTGAATCGGGAACGGTAGTGCATACGGTATGAAAGTTGATTGATAATGAATTGAATGGAGTAAGTAAAACATCTATGGACTCTAGGAGACTTCAAGAAGACCTGAATCACAAAACTAAAGTGGATTCAATGTTTAAAAATTGGATCTAGAGATTTCTATGCCAGATCTAGTATCACGGCTATCGATTGAACATAAACGGTATCCAAACCATGATGTAGACAAGGATCCATGACCCCAAACTCCATAAATACCCTTGGGGGAGTCAGGAAAATACCCTAGAGAAAAATCGCAGCCATCTGGCCACGATATGACATGCAGCTACGAACACCAGCTGCACGGCCTACCAGCCTAGCGTGCGACCACGACCACCAACCGCACGTGATTTTGGCTTCAAATCTTGGCCAAACTTGGCCAGTGACTTACTGCTATTTAGTTTGACCTATCTATGAGTTTAGAACCATGTAATCATGTCCCCTAAAAGAGTAAACCCTTGCTATTTCATGTATTTTTGAGGTGAGATCGAACTATACACTAAAAACGTCCAACCTCACACCACCTCTGTTATTTAAGGTAATAAATCCAACCTACTGGGGCTAGGCAACACCCCAGAAGTGCTGGCACTGTCACACAACAATGCAAAAGGATACAGCCACGACCACCGCCGCACACCTAGCACCTGGTGAGGTGCAGCCGTAGCCACAGACAGCACACCTATTCGACTTTGAAAAATTCCCATGCTCTTCCAGTGGTTGCCATACTACCATATGAACTTTGTTTGAGGGTCAAAAGCCCTATACCTTAGTTTTAAGAATTCCTTCTTAGTATTAAGATTAAAGAAGGGTGGAATCTGACTAACGAGTGTGCTGTCTTGTGGTGTACCAATCCACGCATCACCCACCTCATATGGACAGCAGGTCTCTCATGAAGTTAGAAGTACCCTCAGACCATAAACGGTAATGAATGGAATTAGTAAATAAATGCTTAATGCTATGCTATGATAAACAGACAGTAGATCGTAGGCATGGTTATCAGACAAGTTAGTAACACTGTGAACATATGAATAATAAGCTTAAGTTAAAGCAATGCTAGAACTAATTCGTTAGATGATAATTAATGAATAATGTGTATATGATTTTGATAGAGATACGAAGAATGCTTAAATAAGAATTTACTCAATCAAGACCGCAGTAGTCTACTCCTTTAGCTTTCAGTAAGGAAACTAAACCTTTGGATGCATGTGTTTTCTTTATTTATTATGTTGTTGCTGTTATGAGATTGATAACATACTGTTGTGTGATAACATGCCATCCAATATACTGCTCTATGTGCTCATGCATATGCATCCTTGTATTTGAGATCAACAGTGTCGGTAGGGATTCGAAGCAAGTGGAATGGGATGCTTGCTACATTTCCACAAAAGCGCTGGTCTGTGGTTGATTCATGATGTCTGATTAAGTAGGTAAGGAGGAAGGTGGGTGGAATGGGACACTTGCACCACTTCTTATCGATGTTGCTTTACATTGACTATATGTAACTTAGCCAAGTCATGATGTCCTATGTGGGGGCTCGAATGTGGGTCAAAAGCTTGGCAATGTTACGGTCCAGTAATATGGCTTATTAGGCAGACATTGTCATACCCCAATTCCGCACTATTCAGAATGGTGTGATGAACTGCTAATAAACCAATGGTTCAATCAAGATCTCTAATAGGTTGTGTTCGTTGAAATTAAACCATATACATCCATAACCATAATCAGAATAAATACACAATAGCGGAAGTCTTAATATTAAATGAACTGAGGAATCAAACTGTGGTAATCAATAATAAAATATCAAGTTATGTTATATCAACCGAGACATAAGTAAATAAAATATCAATTACATTTCCTTAATAATTCAAATGAAAATCTAATCGAAAACGCATGAGCTGCACTCGCATGAAGAGTGATGCGTTTCTATTAAGTCTTCAGCCTCCATCGCAGCAACGTGCCCGTGTACAGAAGCATTCATATAGTCTTCTACCGTGGTACCTGCATCATCAACTAAAAATATTCAACGTCGAAAGGGTGAGCACACATCACGGCTCAGTGAGCAAACAAAATAATGCAACAAACATATGCATGCATTCAATTCATATCTGTGGTCTGGTATATAAGTTTGCAATGTGCTAAGAAAGGTTCGGTGGCCGCCTCACCTCTATACACAGGGTGTGTAAGCCCACCCAACGGATCAAACACCATTGTCGTCCACATCTACCCCAACATGGAATAGAGATAGAGCTAAAGTGCCCGGATCAAACACCGCATAACACTTCCCTTGATGTCCTACCCATACCAACACGTAAGCCCCTGCAGGCGAGGGCTTGCAAACTGGGCTCACAACTAATCAATCCTAATGTCAAACAGTGTATCCAAGGCCTCACCCCAGCATCCCTCAATACGTCCATAGAGATAGAGCTAAGGCCCCCCGGCAGAGTCGAAGACTACACGGTCTGAGACCACCTCCCCTAACACTCTACGACGTAATAGCTTTGCTAAGGTAATGGTGATATGACGATGTCAGTGGACAAGACTTGAGTTAAAAATAGAGCTAAAGTGCCCGGATCAAACACCGCATAACACCTCCCCTCATGCCCCACTCGCATCAAGTACACCAACCACACACAAACATTCACATGTCTATTCCTAGCATCATCATCATCATCATGTTATAAACAAAATAGAATTAAATATGTATGAACATTAATAGCAGGAATATTGGATGACATGTTGAATGCACATTACAAGCATACACGCATAGAATCAGTCATGGCATTGGACTCAATAAAAATAGTTTATTATTAGTCAATTAGTTTAGGTCTTGTTCCCTCACCTTTGCTTGAGTATAGATCATCTTTCAAGCTTTAAGAATCACTTTTATATCAATAGGAGAACCTAATAAGTCGATAGATTTTAGTTAGAATTCATTCTGACAATTTTAGGCTCGTTTTTAAGCGAGGGTCGCAGGGTGGGTCGCAGGTAGGGTAGCAGTTTACTGTAACCCCAAGGGTAGGGTTGATGTGCCAGGGTCGGATGTTCCATCGACCCTGGGTGCGACCACCCCTTTCCTGGACTTCTCGAATACTGGGGGTCGATCCTGTTGTCTAGTAGGGTCGATTTCCAATCGACCCCACGTGCGACCCCCGTGGGTTGAGTCGAGAATATCATTCTACAGTCCATTCTTTCATGTTTGGGTCATATGGCTTACTTTCACAATCCATTCTATGCTTGTTCTATGGCTTAGAGCTCTAAGTTTCTTCCTTACTTTACCTACCATGATTTCTCCATGGATTTCTTTAAAATCCTTCCATGGATGTATGATTTGGATTTCTCCTAGACCATACCCTCTTCATGAACTATTCTAAGGTCTTAGATCATCAATGGAAACGTACCCATACCTTAGGTTTTGCAGAGATTCAGAGGTTTCTCTGAATTCTTCACTTTAGTCTTCTTCTCCAACTTTCCTTCACTTCTCCTTCTCTTCTCTTTCTCTCACTTTCAATTAGGGTTTCAAAAGGAGTGAAAGATGCTTAGGGACGTCCTATTTATAGAGTAGAATCTCCCAAAATAAGTCACATTGAGATTAGGAAGGAATCCCCTTGAAATTTAGAAAGTTTCCTATTTACGATTTCTGTCGGCAAACAAGGGGTTGATGAGGGGGTCGGAGATCCCGTTGACACTCAGTTTTAAGTTGTCCGACCCCTAGTTAAAATATTAGGGGTCTGACTTCTTACTGAGGGGGGTCGACCCTGCCTATCTAGGTATGCGACCCTGCCCTCTAATTTACTATTTTTGGGTCAGTTTAGTACCTGGTTTCGCTATTTTCTTTACGCACTTGGTCCATTTGGCTCGACCATGATAGATAGACCTGGTACAAAGTGGTAAGACCGGTTAGCTTGATACGGGTCTTACAACTGCCCCCTACTTATAAAAATTTCATCCTCGAAATTGTACATACCTTCCGAGTCGAATAGATGAGGGTATTGCTTTCGCATAGCATTCTCTTCTTCCCATGTGATTTCTTCTATATCTCTGCTTCTCCAGGTGACTTTAACATAATAAATGTCACGGTTGCGTAGTCGTTGCACCTTTCGACTGGTGATTTCAATTGGTGCTACTTCAAATGTCAAATCCTCAGTCAAATCAGGTAAATCTACTGTCAATACGTGCGTTGGATCTCTGACATACTTCTTCAATAAGGAGATATGAAATACATCATGCACACTTAACATAGATGGTGGTAGTACTAACTGATAAGCCACTTTTCCACATTTAGCTAGAATCTCATATGGTCCGACATATCTCGGACTTAGTTTCCCTTTCTGTCCGAACCATTTCAAACCTCGCATAGGTGACACTTTGAGGAATACCTTATCACCTACGGCGAATTCAAGGTCTCGGCGTCTAGTATCCTCATATTGCTTCTGACGATTCTGAGTCGTTCTTACTCTTTCCTTGATAATGTCGACTACTCGACATGTCTCTTCAATAAATTCTGGTCCAACAATACTACGTTCTCCAACTTAATCCCAAAACAAAAGAGTTCGACACTTCCTGCCATACAGTGCTTCATAGGGTGACATCTATATAGTAGCCTGATAGCTATTGTTGTAAACGAACTCAATCAGTGGTAACTTTTCATCCCATGATCCTTTAAAATCAATTACACAAGCTCAGAGCATGTCTTCTAGAATCTGAATGGTGCGTTTCGATTGTACGTCTGCCTAAGGATGGAATGCAGTACTGAACTTCAATGTTGTACCCATAGCCTTCTGCAATCCTTCCCAAAACTTTGAAGTAAAACGTGGATCTCTGTCGGACACAATGCTTTCAGGTACACCATGTAATCTGACAATGTTATCCACATACAACTTAGCTAACCTCTCCAGTGTATACTGAGGTCGTATAGCTATAAATCAAGCCGTTTTAGTCAGTCGGTCTACAATCACCCAAACTGCGTCAACTACTCAGGGAGTCAATGGTAACCCTGTGATGAAGTCCATAGTGATGCAGTCTCATTTCCATGCTGGTTCCGGTAACGGCTATAAGAGTCATGCTGGTCTTTGTCGTTCCGCTTTCACCTTCTGACAATTTAGGCATTTAGACACGAACTTGGCTAAATCTGCTTTCATTCCTCTCCACCAATATAATTTCTTTAGGTCATGATACATTTTTGTACTTCCAGGGTGTATTGAATAGGCGGTGGTATGGGCTTCCTTCATTAGTCGGTGTCTAATGTCCAAACTTTCTGTTTCAGGTACACATATTCTTCCTTTGTACTTCAGCATTTTTTTCATCATCTAAGGTGAACTCAGGAACAGTCCTACCTTTTTCGGTGTCTTCTTGTACCGTTCTCAGATAAGGGTCTGATTTAATAGTGTTTTCACTTCATCAACTATATCGGATACAATCTTCAATGTGGCAAACATATTTGAAAACTGATGAATAAACCCTTGGTTGGTTGATTCACCTGGAACATCTATCACAAACTGCTCATTACCGTAATTAAACACTCTTCCGATAGTACACATTACAGCAATTGTGCTAACCTCCCCTTGAGATTTTATCATTGCCTTTTTACTCAGTGCATCTGCAACCACATTAGCTTTTCCCAGATGATACTGGATATCACAATCATAGTCTTTCAATAGTTCCAGCCATCATCTTTGTCTCATATTCAACTCCTTCTGATTAAAGAGGTAAGTAAGACTCTTATGATCTGATTTAATCTAAAATTTCTCTCCGTACAAGTAATATCTCCATATTTTGGCAGCATGTACTACTGCTGCTAATTCCAAATCATGAGTGGGATAGTTCTTCTCATGTGTCTTCAATTGTCTTGAGGCATACGCAATTACTTGTTCTCCTTGCATAAGTATACATCCTAATCCCAATCCTGACGCATCAGTGTACAAAATAAATGGCTGTCCTGGAATCGGAATGGTCAAGATTGGAGCTGATATCAATCTAGCCTTTAATGTTTGAAAACTCTTCTCGCATTTATCAATCCAAACAAACTTTTCACCCTTCTTAGTCAAACTTGTGAGAGATACAGCAATTCGGGAATAGTCTTCCACAAATGGTCGATAATACCCAGCTAGACCTAAGAAACTTCTAATTTCTGCAACGCTCTTGGGTGCTTCCCACTTCACAATAGCTTCGATCTTGCTAGGATCCACTTTAATTCCGTCAACCGATACAACATGGCCTAGAAAAGCGACTTCCTTTAGCCATAACTCACACTTTGTAAATTTGGCGTAGAGCTTCTCCTTCCTTAATCACTGTAGAGCGGCGTTTAGATTCTTTATATGAGTTTCCTTGTCCTTGGAGTAGACTAATATATCATCGATGAATACAATAACTGACGTATCCAACATATCGTGGAATACCCGATTCATAAGTTCCATAAAGGTTGTTGGTGCGTTCGTCAATCCGAAAGACATGACTAAAAATTCATAATATCCATATCTGGTCCTAAATGATGTCTTGGGAATATCACCATCCTTAATCTTCAATTGATGGTAGCCTGACCGAAGATCGATCATGGAGAACACTTTGGCACCTTGCAACTGATCGAACAGGTCATCGATCTGAGGCAATGGATATCGATTCTTGATTGTCAGTTTATTCAGTTCTTGGTAGTTTATACACAATCGAACACTACCGTCCTTCTTCTTCACGAATAATATTGGCGCTCCCCATGGTGATATGCTAGGTCGGATGTAACCCTTGTCCAGCAGTTCTTGTAGTTGTACTAATAATTCCTTCAGTTCGGTAGGAGCCATTCGATAAGGTGCTTTAGATATTGGTGCGGCTCTGGGTATCAGATCTATAACAAACTCTGTAGCACGGTCGGGTGGTAGTCCTGGTAATTCTTCAGGAAATACATCTGGATAGTCACGCACGACATCAATATCCTCCATTTGTGGTGCTTCTTTGGTAAGATCGACCACAGATACTAGATACCCAATTGCTCCTTTCTCAAGGCACTTCCTAGCCTTTAATGCAGAGAGTATAAGCTTTCGTTTACGGGGAAGTTTGGTTCCCAAAAAACTGAACTCTGCTCCTTCCTTGTCTTTAAATGTCAGCTTATTTTCGGCACATAATAGGTTTACAGAATGCCGAGCTAACCAGTCCATTCCCAAGATGACGTCAAAGTCTGCCATCTCAAGTTGGATCAAGGTTGCATCCAAAGTCTTCTCGTCAATACGAACTGGACATGGTCCATAACCTTTTTCTAATTCCACTTCTAATCCCACAGGCGATCGTACAAGCAGTTTGTAGTCTAAGGATTTAAGGGGTAGATTTAGCTTCTTTCCAAATGACACAGATATAAAAGAATGAGTAGCTCCTGAATCAAAGAGTACTCTGGCAGGAATGCCATTAATAGGTACGATACCTATGATTTGTTTTGATTTAGTCTACATGCTCACATAATGTAACACAAAATGAAAAGATTCAGGTCATACCTGTGACCACATCAGGCGATGCGGAAGCATCCTCAGATGTAACAACGTAAACTCTTCCTTGATGTAGTTGCTTCTTGGGCTTAAGACACTCCCGGTAATAATGTCCCACTTGATTGCAGTTATAGCATTTTAGCCCTTCATTATTTGGCTTTTGTTGCTGTTGAACTACTGAAGTAGTCTTGGCTGCAGCATTGAAACCTTGAGTACGGAAGGGTTTGAATACCTTGGTGTTCCCTCCGTTGTAAGAATTTCCATTTGGCCTTTTTATTCCTCTATTTTGAGCAAGGTAGCTCTCTTTCTGGCTCGACTCTATTACTTGGGCAATTTGTACAGCTTCATTGTAGATTTTCTTTTCAAGTCTCAGAACATGTTCACGTATGCTTCCCCTAAGTCCCATGACGAACCTTCAAGTCTTTGTATCTTCTACCTGCATACTGACTGGTGCAAAGAAAAACAGCTCCTCATAACGTTGTTGGTATGCATCGACAGTCATCTGTCCCTGATATAAACTCAGGAACTCCTTCTCCATGGAATCTCTGAAACTCCTAGGAAAATTCTTCTCAAAGAATGCCTCCTTATATATATCCCAAGTCAATTGGGTGTGATTTTTCATCAGATATGTCCGTATGGACTTCCACTAGTGGTGTGCATTGCCTTTCAGCATAAACGTTGCACACAATACCTTTTCTTCCTCATTCATTGTCATCATCATGAAATTTCTCTCCATCTCATCGATCCAGTATGCTGGCCACAACGGATCAGCTGGCTTACTACTATACTCCTTGGGCTTCATCTTCAAAAAATGCTCCACCAGTCTGGAGTGGTCTAGTTGATGCGGGACATAAGCCCCATACATAGGTGGTTGGTATTGATATCCACCTGGAGCTACTTCAGGCTTTTGTACTTGAGCCTGCATGATGGGAGTCTGAGGTGTGTGGGGTACTGTGTTACTTCCCCCTGGTACTATGCTTGCCTGTCCTGCTGGCATCGGTGTCGTCTGTGCAGCTGGAAAGATCATGTCTATGGCAGCTTGCATAGTAGCTTGTACCTGTTGTATTTGCTGCAGCTGTTGGGCCAAATTCATGATGGCTGTAGCCAGGTCTGTAGGTAGAGCTGGCAGATTTGTAGGATTTGTCTGCCCATTAATTACGGACAGTGCCATGTTCGTATTCTCTTGTGTTTTCAGGTGTATCTGGCTATCTTCCCCCACAGGTGGTGGTGGATTACAACAATACCGAGAGGGGTAGAGAGCTCCGGATCACCAGCTACGTCAAGGGGGTCGAGATTTCATTTGATTATCGACAGCTAGCCGACTTGTTGGGCATTTCATATTACGGCCCCTTGGTGTTCTGTGCTCCTGGAGAGCCTCAGTTCTTTTCATTGGAGATGAGAGCTGAGATTGACCGTCAGATCATCAGAGAGGATCGCTGGGAGATGAAAGCGATCTATCTTCGTCTAGAGCCTCGGGTGTACTGCAAGATTATTCAGCACAACTTGATACCTCAAAGTGGGCACTACGAGAGGGTCTCCCAGTTGACCCAGTATCTATTGTATTGTATCTACACGAGGCAGCCCGTCTGCCTTCCTTACATCATCATGCGGACGACGATCAGTGCTACGTTGCCCAATCATACTGAAAACCTGCCCTATGGACGCATGATCTCTATGCTGCTTACCCGCCTGGGTGTTGACATGGTGGATGAGAGGATTCAAGAGAAATCCTTCTCATCACCTCTCGATTGGGAGGCCATCTATAAGATGGGCATGCGGGATGCCCAGGTCAATGACGAGAAGAGGAACGCTCTGGTACGTCCACGTACTCGAGTGGAGATGGCTGACACTGAGGCAGCAGCAGCAGCCGCTGGAGCAGGGATTTATGGGGGTGATGATGATCGTTAATACATGGATATGGATTCCATACCCCCCGCATCACCTACTCATGCTACGGGAGCTGGTCCTTCTTATACAGCTGGTCCTTCACATGCACCTTCTGATGACATGATGGGGATATTGCATGAGATTCGAGAGGCTCAGCGCATGTCTGATCTGAGGATGAGAGAGCTTCTAGAAGCTCAGCGCATATCCGATCAGCGGGTGGGAGAGCTTCTGGATGCTCAGCGTGTGACTGACCAGCGGGTGGCTGATCTCACAGCTAGTCTCCAGATGACCCAGACTCAGATAGCTTGGTTGACTAGAGTCTATGCTGAGGATTATGACAGAGACCATGAGGCACCGCCTCCCCCATCACCTCCAGCTTTCTGATGTATTTTCTTTTTATTTTTATTTTTGTACTTCAGAGTAACTGTCCGGGTTGTGGACTGTACTCTGCTTAAACTTGTATATATACGTTTGTTCTTCCTTTGAATGTATATAAATTTGTTTCTCATTTAATAGATGCATTATTCTCTTTCAATTTTGTCTCAAACAACACAGATGCTTATGGTGTGTTATTATTACAGCTTTTAAATTTTATCCTATCTCAGTTCACAAACTTTTGTGGTAGTATGCTGGTTTACAAGACAGGGCCTGAGAGCTCTGATACCAAGTTGTCACACCCCAATTCTACACTATTTAGAATGGTGTGATGAACCGCTAATAAATCAACGGTTCAACCAGGATCTCTAATAGGCTGTGTCCGTTGAAATTAAACCATACACATCCACAACTATAATCAGAATAAATACACAATAGCGGAAGTCTTAATATTAAATGAACTGAGGAATCTAACTGTGGTAATCAATAATAAAATATCAAGTTATGTTATATCAACCGAGACATAAGTAAATAAAATATCAATTACATTTCCTTAATAATTCAAATGAAAATCTAATCGAAAACGCATGAGTTGCACTCGCATGAAGAGTCATGCGTTTCCACTAAGTCTTCAGCCTCCATCGCAGCAACGTGCCCATGTACAGAAGCATTCATATAGTCTTTCACCGTGGTACCTGCATCATCAACTAAAAATATTCGACGTCGAAAGGGTAAGCACACATCACGACTCAGTGAGCAAACAAAACAATGCAACAAACATATGCATGCATTCAATTCATATTTGTGGTCTGGTATATAAGTTTGCAATGTGCTATAGAAAGGTTCGGTGGCCGCCTCACCTCTATACACAGGGTGTGTAAGCCCACCCAACGGATCAAACACCATTATCGTCCACATCTACCCCAACATGGAATAGAGATAGAGCTAAATTGTCCAGATCAAACACCGCATAACACTTCCCCTGATGCCCTACCCATACCAACATGTAAGCCCCTGCTGGCAAGGGCTTGCAAACTGGGCTCGCAACTAACCAATCCTAATGTCAAACAGTGTATCCAAGGCCTCACCCCAGCATCCCTCAATACGTCCATAGAGATAGAGTTAAGGCCCCCCGGCAGAGTCGAACACTACACGGTCTGAGACCACCTCCCCTAACACTCTACGACATAATAGCTCTGCTAAGGTAATGGTGATATGACGATGTCAGTGGACAAGACTTGAGTTAAAAATAGAGCTAAAGTGCCCGGATCAAACACCGCATAACACCTCCCCTCATGCCCCACTCGCATCAAGTACACCAACCACACACAAACATTCACATGTCTATTCCTAGCATCATCATCATCATCATGTTATAAACAAAATAGAATTAAATATGTATGAACATTAATAGCAGGAATATTGGATGACATGTTGAATGCACATTACAAGCATACACGCATAGAATCAGTCATGGCATTGGACTCAATAAAAATAGTTTATTATTAGTCAATTAGTTTAGGTCTTGTTCCCTCACCTTTGCTTGAGTATAGATCATCTTTCAAGCTTTAAGAATCACTTTTATATCAATAGGAGAAACTAACAAGTCGATAGATTTTAGTTAGAAGTCATTCCGACAATTTTAGGCTCGTTTTTAAGCGAGGGTTGCAGGGTGGGTCGCAGGTAGGGTAGCAGTTTACTGCGACCCCCAGGGTAGGGTCGATGCCAGGGTTGGATGTTCCATCGACCCTGGGTGCGACCACCCCTTTCCTGGACTTCCCGAATACTGGGGGTCGATCCTGTGGTCTGTTAGGGTCGATTCCCAATCGATCCCACATGCGACCCCCCATGGGTTGAGTCGAGAATATTATTCTACAGTCCATTCTTTCATGTTTGGGTCCTATGGCTTACTTTCACAATCCATTTTACGCTTATTCTATGGCTTAGAACTCTAGGTTTCTTCCTTACTTTGCCTACCATGATTTCTCCATGGATTTCATTAAAATCCTTCCATGGATGTATGATTTGGGTTTCTCCTAGACCATACCCTCTTCATGAACTATTCTAAGGTTTTAGATCATCAATAGAAACGTACCCATACCTTAGGTTTTGTTGAGATTCAGAGGTTTCTCTGAATTCTTCACTTTAGTCTTCTTCTCCAACTTTCTTTCTCTTCTCCTTCTCTTCTCTTTCTCTCACATTCAATTAGGGTTTCAAAAGGAGTGAAAGAGGCTTAGGGACGTCCTATTTATATATTAGAATCTCCCAAAATAAGTCCCATTGAGATTAGGAAGGAATCCCATTGAAATTTGGAAAGTTTCCTATTTGCAATTTCTGTCGGCAAACAGGGGGTCGATGAGGGGGTCGGAGATCCCGTCGACCCTCAGTTCTAAGTTATCTTACCCCCAGTTAAAATATCAGGGGTCTGACTTCTTAGTGAGGGGGGTCGACCCTGCCTATCTAGGTATACGACCTTGCCCTCTAATTTACTGTTTTTGGGTCAGTTTAGTACCTAGTTTCGCTATTTCCTTCACGCACTTGGTCCATTTGGCTCGACCATGATAGGTAAACCTGGTACAAAGTGGTAAGACTGTTTAGTTCGATACGAGTATTACAGACATGGCCAGTTGAACATTAATTACCAGTATAAATGTACCCATAGCCAATAGGAGGTTATGTATTGGCATGGGTTCAATAAAGGGTGGTATGAACATAGCTGCGATGCTCCCCATGTCCGACATAGTGTGAATGAGTGGGTGAGTCGACTAGTGGGATTATCACTTCTTATTGACCATATGTACAATTTGCTTGTTACACGTTTAGTTTTCTTGTTAAGGTTGGTGGTTGAGCTTACCCTTTTATGCATAAATTATTTTAGATTTTGCAGGTTCGTCGTTCAATGTTTCGAGTAACTTTTCATCTGATGTAGAGGATGATGACAATGAGCCTGAGGAAGATATATGTGATTCTCCGTGCGATTCATAGAGACTGCTTGTAGGCTTAGGCTGTGCCTACAATTTCTATTACCTTTGGATTTGGGATTTGAATACTGGGTTACGTTTGTTTGATTTGATAAACTTTAAATAATGTTTTTATTTATTTTGAAATTTGGATAATCGGAACTTTAAACTATTAGTTTTGTTAGCTTAAGTAATAATTTTGGTATTGAATAATGAGACTTCTGCTATTTACTATATGGTTATTGATAATATGTTGATTTAAAACGTTTTAAATTTTACTCTGATATTTTTTGTAAGTATTTGATGGGGATCGATAGATGTTTATACCGTGACATGTGATCTTGGAAGGGATTTATAATGCCCTAATAAGATGAGGAGATCCCGTTGCATTCCATAGTAATGATACGTCGAAAACAGTGTCTAACAAACAATCATATTATACTTCAAGAACATATCAACTTATCTCTTGTCCATCAGACTCAACTGAATTTTTTTTTTTTTTATCAACACATTACAAGTAACAGTTAACCAAAACAAATTATGGTCCAATTTAACTTCACAATCAAATGGTTATTGATTTTGCAATCTAAAACTTATTAATTTTTTTTTTTTTTTTTGGTGAAAGCCCCAAACATCGAACCTTCAGCAGTGGAGATAATAAGTGAGGAAAAAGAAAGGATTCTTCAACAGTAAATTTACAATGAAAAACCCATGAAATCATTGTCTGAGAAGAACTCTGCCAACGAGTAACTTATTATAAAAATAGGTGAAAATAGAAACAAAAGAAATCCATTTTTTGAGAATGCAAGCACAATTAAGAAAATCGAAGGAAACGGTCGAAAGACGGAACAAAAGGAGAAAATGATTGTTAAGCTTACCATCTTAAGAATATGAGTTGGTGACATATTGAGAGGCAAATCGAAACAAAACACAAAAAATCTGGAATGTATCAGAAGCTCCTCCTCCTTAAGCTCTTCATTCAAATTCGATATAATTTTTTTCCTTTTTTGTGTCAAGAACCTTCAATTTATTAAGGCTCTCTTTAGATTCATTTTTATTTCAATTTTTTTGCTTTTAAAAGGATTTGGTATCGTTTTTGGATACTATTTATGAGAAACAAAAATGAAAACTACTTTTGTTTGTTTTTACGCATGTTTAATGAGCACATGGGTATAAACATTTCCAACAGCTAAAAAATAGGGACAAAAAAGTAATATCCCATTCTAACAAGCTTTGGACAAAACCCTATGTGCAACAAGAGTCGACAAATGCAATGCTTCAAAGGAACAAATTCTTGCGACACAGTAGCTCAAACCTTAGAATGGATTAACACCATTATCAATTCCTCAGACCTCTCAGGTCTTTATGTGACACTCTTGTCAATTTCTTCAAGGTTTATACTATTCATCTTGTATTGGGTTCCTCTATAGAAACCTAAATTGCGCACTTCACATTGGTTTGTACTTCTCGCTGTTCAATTGCTTACAGGATAGGCTATGGGAATCTGTTGACGAGCTATCGATGGAATGACTTCGCAGAGAACCTATGGAGAAACATCTCAAAATTTCATCTGGAATAATCCAGGTTAAATCTCCGACTTCATTTATTTTATTTAGTTCGGTTCTTATTTTGTTATTGTTTTAATTTAAGGATCGCTCAGTCTTTCTGAGTGACTACTCAAATAGAGTGTAAGACCCGCACTCCACTAACCTGGTTTACCATGTCGTGCCAAGTTTTTCCATCATAATCGGCTCGAGCGAACCCACCGTATGAGAAAACCATAAAGCCAGGTAAACAGACCAGTCAAACCAGTCAACTTATAGGTTGACCAGTCGACTGTTTTGAGTTGTGTAGTCGATGGATTTTGCTACCATAGAGTCGACCGGTCAAGCCCAAATAGACTCCATGTTTAGAAAACTTTCCTAATTTGAAAAAGACTCTTTCCTAATTAAGAGAGGACTCTATATGGAGATTTTCTCTCTATATAGAGGACGTCCCTTTACTCTCTTTTACTCTTTTTGTTTATTTTCAAACCTTAGAACTAAGAGCAAGAAAGGAGAAGAAGAAAAAGAAGACTTGGAGAAGGATTTTGCAGAGAAGCTTGCCAAAGGTTTCCATCTCTCTACAGCAAGGAACCTAAGGTAAGAGACCTATCTTTGTAGGTGTTAGGTTGGTTAAAATAGATCTCCTACCACTGTGTTGGTGAATGGAACCCAACATTATGACTAAAATCCTGAGATCTTCCAAGTAATCTAAAGGAAAATGATGGACAATAGGTTAGGGTTAATTGTTGATTGGAAACCAATTATTAAAAGCCATTGAATGACCATAGGATTAATCCCATTGTCGAGCCAAAGGATCAAATCGAAGCCAAGCCTGAAACATGAGCAGAAGGTTGTGTGCTCGTTTCACTAATCAACAACATGGTCAAACCAGTGAGTCAACCACAAACAATCAGGAAGTATCCTACGGTTTATGCAGTCGCTTCAGTGGTTCGACAATATACACGACCACAAAGTCGATCACACAATGTCTGGTCAACATATAATTGAGACCACTAAGCCGACCAATCATTAACTGGAAGCATATTTTAGAGACCAGACAAGGTTTCTGACTGCTGTAACTTGATAGGATCAAAAATCTAAATTCATAAATTATTTAGGTGTCCAACTAGTTCAAAGTAATTTCTAAAGCTTGGAAGAGGAACGAACATCATTTATAGGTGAGGAAACAAGACCTAAACTAATTGGATAATAACAAGCTACTCTTTTCTCTCTTTTTTCCTGTTATTATGATGATGCTATGCTTTGTATGATTGTTTATGCATCTCACATGTCATCCAATGAAATGCTATATATCTTGTTCATGCAAATTTATATTTTTGTTATGATGATGATGATAGGAATAGGCATGTGATGTGTGTATGGTTGGTGGGTTGGATGGGGAGAAGTTGTAGCTTTGAACCATTCATCACATTAACATCGTCGTATCACTGTTACCTTAGCGGAACTAATATGCCATAGGGTATCAGGGGGTGATTGAAGATGTGTGATTATCAGCCTTGTCGATAAAACCTAGCTCTATCTCTATGGGCATATTGAGGGATGCTGGGGTAAAGCCTTAGATACAAAGCTGTATTGACATTTAAGATTTGTTAGACACGAACCCAATTTGCAAGCCCTCACTAGTAGGGGCATACATACTGGTATGGGGTAGGGTGTCAGGGGGTTCTAGCGGTGTGTGATCCAGGAACTCTAGCTCTATCTCTATTCTATAGTGAGTGATGTGGGGCGACAGTAGTGTGTGATCCGTTGGATGTGCCTATACTCTTGTGCATGGAGGTGTAATGGTCGTCTATCCTCACCATAGCACATTGCAAACTTATATCAGATCAAAGATATGAATTGCACGTATGCATGTGTTTGTGCTTTTTTTTTTTTTTTATTCACTGAGCTATGTTGTGTGCTCACCCCTCGACGTCGTATATTTTTAGTTGATGATGTAAGTACCACTATAGAGGATAATATGAATGTGTCATTGTGTAGACACGTAATGACTATGGACATGCAGACTATGGAGGACGAGCATGATTCTTCATGCGAGTGCTTCTAGTGTGTTTACTCTTAGATTTAATTTTCTATTTTGAGATATGAAACTTGTAATAGATATTTATTTATGTTTTAGTTGATTTGGAGATAACTGGTTTAATATTTATTTATCATGTTAGACATTCAGTTCATTATTAACATAGACTTCCATTGTTTATTTTATTATCTCTGATTGTGATATAGAATGTGTTTGGTTTGGATAGTTGGCATGGTCCTATGAGATCCTAGCATGAACTGTTGGTTTGTATGACGGTTTATTCACACTTCTGGTTCATCTAGAATTAGGATGTGACAACTTGGTATCAAATCTCTAAGGCTCTACTAATCAAACCAGTTACATCCACAAGAGTCTACGAACTGAATTAGGATAAAATAAAAGCTTTAATATGAACACACCGTAAGCACATTGTTGGTTGAGATTGAAACTTAAAGCAAGATGATAATATAAATGATAAAAAAAATTGAAACAAATATATATATATATATATATATATATATATATATATATATATATATATATATATATATATACATCAAAACCAAGAATAATGTGCATCCATATATAAATGGAAAAAGGAGACTAAGATAGTGTATCCATCATCAAGAATCAGAGTATGGTCCATAATCTGGACAGTCACTCTGCAAATATAATAAAAAAGAAATGTATCAATAACAGAAAATAAATATATATCCCTAAGCTAGTGGAGGATGGGGTGGTGACTCTTTATCCTTATTATAATCCTCTGCATAGACCCTCGCAAGCCAAGCTACCTACCCCTGAGTCGTATGGAGACTCGTACCAAGATCCACCACCTATTGATCTGTTGCTCGCTAGGCATCGAGCAAAGCCTGTTGAGTATCCTGGATTTCTTGGAGGATAGCCATCATGTCATCTGACAGGGGATGCGAAGGGCCCGCTGTGGAGGTAGTCTGAGAAGGGCCAGCACCAGTGGTATGTTGTGGCATAGGAGGGATGGCATCTACATCCATGTATATCTGATCATCATCCCCACCAACCTCTACCACTGCCGCCTCGAACTTTGCTACTACTATTGCTGCCTCTACTGCTACCTCATTCGCCACCAGACCTAGAAGATGCTCCAGAGCATTCTGCTCTTTGTCACTAACCTACACACCCTGCATCTCCATCCTACAATTAGCATCCCAGATAAGGTCTACTAGCATCGTATCCTAGTAAAATCTCTCACCCTCTAGGTTTACATGAAGGCGAGTGAGAAGGGTGGTAGTCAAACGATCGTAGGGTAAGTTTCCCTTCAGGAGGGAAGTCATGGCTTAGTGCATAGTATGGATAATAATGTAGGATAGTTAGACAGGCTGTCTGGTGCAAATATAGTATAGAAGGTACTGGGTGAGCTGTGAGACCCCATAGTAGTGTCCACTCTGTGGTACGAAGTTATGTTGGATGATCTTGCAGTACACTCAAGGCTCAGGAGGAAAGTTGATCACCATCATCTCCTAGTGATCACTCCATAGAATCTGTCTGCTTACTTCTACGTACATACCCTTTGTCAAGAATTTACACTCCTTTGGGGAGCAAAAGACTAACTCACCATCATTTAAAATGTATAGAAGATCCGCCAACTGCTATATGTCAAAGGAAATGGGTACTCCTTTTACCCAGCTGGTGATCCCAAGCTCCCTACCTCTACCAAGATCCTCTGGATCACCTTTAAGCTGTAGGTTGCAATAAAACTGCTTAACTAAGTCAGGACATGTGGATTCCTGGTACTAGGTTACCGAGAGCCAACCCATGCTCTCGAATTCTCTACGTCAAATAGAGCTAGGCTAGGCAAATTAACAAACCGACCCACCTCTACTCTCTTATTTTGATACCAAGGATATCGTGCCTTGACTTCAACTGAGCTGAAGCAAAGGGCATCATACTGCCTAGGGTTCTTGGTTCAAGGCATACTGACTACAAAATAAGAAATAAATAAATAAGTTAGTAAAATTTTAAAATTTTGGTAACATAACGGCATAAATTGGTCAAAGCCTGATTTTCACCCAATTGCTTGGACTAGAGGACTTACGTCAAGGGGAAATACATTCAAATATGCTAAACAACACTTAATGGATACAAGGAATTAACAAATTGCAAGAATTTAGCAAAATTTCAAAGTTTGGGAAAAAAACCCAATTTCTAGGGCAAGAAATTGAATTTTTTGGATTTCTTCCAAACCAACTGACGAAAACTCTAATAGATAGAGGGCTTTCAATTATTGGGAGCCCGACTACAATTCCAACCAAGCAAAATAACATTTTTACAGTTGAATAAGTTTTAATTTGAATAAAATGATAAAAGAAAATATAAACCTATGAGAATTTAGCCAAAGAGAAAATGGGAATGGGGAACATACTTTTAGAGAGGATTGGAAGTCAACGACCGATGAAGAGAGCTTGATTTCGTCTGGTAGGCACTGTAGCAACTCACTGGTGGCGATTTGAGTTGGATCCTAGAGAAAGACTGTCACACCCCAATTCTGAACCAACCAGAATGGTGTGAGTGAACCGTCACTGAACCAACGGTTCACACCAGGATCCCAAACAGACCGCGTCCACTCATACAAACCATTGCACATAACCACAATCAGAATATAATAAATATAGCGGAAGTCTTTAAATAAATGAACTGAGTATTCTATTGATAAATTTAAATAAAATATTCCATTATCCAAATTCCAAACGTAGTTAAATATCCTTACATCACTTTAAAAAATAACTGAGACAAATAAAATAAAGTCAAAGGTACACGCAGAAAGGGCACTCGCATGAAGCGTCATGCTCGTCCTCTCCTGCCTGCACGTCCAGAGCAACAACACCTCCATACGCCAGGGCACTCATATAATCATCCACCGTGTAACCTGCATCAACGTCTATAAACAATGTATATACAAAGGGTGAGCTCACAACTTAGCTCAGTAAGACAATCAAACAGTTTCACAATATTATGCATGAGTAACAAGCATTTTATGCTGTGGTTTGGTTTAAGTTTGCAATGTGCTATAGAAAGGTTCGGAGGCCGCCTCACCTCTATACACGAGTGTGTAGCATCGCACAGTAGACCACACTACCACCGACCCACATGCACCCATCATGGAATAGAGATAGAGCTAAGGCATCCACTACCTCCCCTGATACTCCACCCATACCAATACATAAGCCCCTACTGGCTAGGGCTTGCAAACTAGGCTCGCAACTAACCAATCCTATATGTCATCACTTTAGGCTCCATCCTAGTACAGCTCACTACGGCATAGAGATAGAGCTAGAGCGTGGTGGCCGGGCTGGAGACCACAATGCCACACCTCCCCCTGATGCCCTACCCGTATCAAGCATACTAAGACAGAATAATACGCAAGTAGACCCTATCCCAACATAACTCCCTACGGCATAGAGATAGAGCTAAAGCATCGTGGCCAGGCCAAAGACCACATGTCAGAGACCACAGTGCCACAGCATCGTGGCTAGGCCAGCGACCACATGCCAGAGACCATAGTACCACGACCTTCCCCTAATGCCCTACCCGTACCAAGCATGCTAAGATAGAATACTACAAAAAGGTGCCAGTGTGAGGAATGATCCCAGGCCCCAGGCCCTTCCCACTCCACACACCAACAAAAACAACCACATGCCTAACAATCACATCCTATCATATGGAATATGCATGAACAATAATAATAACTGGAATAAAAGATGACATGTGAATATGCACAACCATCACATCATATATTTAGGGTTATTATTAACAACGTTTTACTGTCCTTTATTTATTAGGGTTTAGGTCAGATTCCCTTACCTGACGCTCGTTTGATAGCTTGCTCCACGTCGCAAGATCCAAATGTGCTATCACAGAGTCCTACATTATATTAGGGTTCAATTAGAATAGTTTCTTAGGGTTTCACGTTGGTCGGAAACCAACGAGGTTACAAAATTACACTTACAGAGCTGACCGGTTGCATGTACCGGTCGCAGCTCTGTGGGGAAAACTGGCAACCGGTATGGTTAGCCGGTCCCCACAGGCTACTCCCCGAGAGATACCCGTCCCAGTACCGGTCGCATGACTTGCGACCGATATGGTCGACCGGTATGTCTCCGAAAGACCTTACACTTGGTTTTTCAACTGCCGTCAATCATTCTCTATTGATTCCAGGGTTTCCCCTACCCATTCTAGGTCTGAGCTTTGAGTTAGAGTTATCTCCAACTCATTCACGTCTAGTTTTGATGATAATCATCCTAGAACTCGAATCTAGGGTTTGACGGCAAATTAGGGTTTAATGGCCAATTAGGGTTTAAATCAATACCTGCTTTGCATGGTATTGATCCAACCATACTAACTATCCTAGAGTCACAATGTAAGAGGAATGATTCAAAAACCTACCGTCGACTGGCGTAAGGTGAGCGTCGTCGAACGGCAATGGCGGCACTTCCTTCTTCTTCCTAGCTCCTTCTCTTTCTCCAATCTCCTTCTCCTCTCTAAGGTTTGTGAGGATCAATGGAAGGGATTCTAGGAGGCTTAGAGGGGTTTAAATAGGCTCGGAATTAGGTTTAGGAATCCTCTTAGGATTAGGAAAGACCTAGGATTCAGAATTGGGAAAGTGGGACCCGTAGGATCTAATTCCGGATCTTGGTAGTCTGCTGCGCAGACCATACCAGTCGACCGGTACCAAGACCGATACCATCGACCGGTATGAGTAAAATCATACTTATTTGGTTGTTTGGTCCGATTTCGTACCTGATTGTCATCCGCTCGTCCCGTCTGGCCCGGTGATGATCGGAAGACCTGTTACGACATGAAATCAAGGTTTAGATCAGGTTCACGGAGTGCGGGTCTTACAACTCCC
The DNA here is from genome assembly GCA_028583415.1 of Protea cynaroides. NCBI lineage: Eukaryota > Viridiplantae > Streptophyta > Magnoliopsida > Proteales > Proteaceae > Protea > Protea cynaroides. The sequence continues at coordinate 14,497,595 of CM053269.1, forward strand.
CCACCCTTAAAAGAAATTTCGTCCCCGAAATTTGCATGTAGGTCTCACAACTCCCCCACCCTTAAAAGAAATTTCGGCCCCAAAATTTGAACGTACCTTGATCGTCAAAAAGGTTAGGGTACTCCTTTCTCATCGCGCTCTCCTCCTCCCAAGTAATTTCTTCGACATCTTGGCTTTTCCAATGCACCTTCACATAATGGTTATCCTTGCTTCGAAGTTGTTGTACCTTTCAGCTTGAGAGCATCACAGGTACCACTTCAAATGTTAAGTCCTCTGTCAAGTCTGGGGGGTCTGCTGTCAAGATGTGTGATGGATCCCTGACATATTTCTTCAATAATGATACATGGAACACATCATGGACACTTGAAATAGATGGTGGTAGGGCCAATTGATATGCCACATTACCACGTCTGGTCAATATCTCATATGGTCCCACATACCTGGGGCATAGCTTCCCCTTCTTACCAAACCTTTTCAGACCTCACACCGGTGATATCTTCAGGAATACCTTTTCATCTACTGCAAACTCCAGATCTCGACGTCAATTATCCGCATAGTGCTTCTGTCGAACTTGAGCTGTCTTCACTCTTTCCTTGATCTGATCAATCACTCGACAAGTTTCTTCGACGAACTCCGGTCCTACAATTCTTCTTTCTCCCACCTCATTCCATAACAGAGGTGTACGACACTTCTTCCCATAGAGTGTTTCATATGGAGCCATCTGGATTGTAACCTGGTAGTTGTTGTTATAAGCAAACTCAATAAGCGATAGCTTCTCGTCCCAAGCTCTCTTGAAATCTAGGGCACAAGCTCGGAGCATATCTTCTAAAATTTGAATAGTTCGTTCTGACTGCCCGTCCGTCTGAGGGTGAAAAGTTGTACAGAACTTCAATTTTGTTCCCATAGCTTTCTGTAATCCTTCCCAGAACTTTGATGTAAAACGGGGATCTCTATCAGATACTATACTCTCTGGGACGCCATGAAGTCTGACTATATTATCTACATATAGCTTGGTCAGCTTCTCCATGGTATACTAAGGTCTGACCGCAATGAATCGAGCTATCTTGGTGAGTCGATCGACTATAACTCAAACTGCATCCACCGACCTTGGTGTCAAGGGTAGGCCAGTGACGAAATCCATTGTGATACAATCCCACTTCCAAGCAGGTTCTGGTAATGGCTGTAGTAAACCTGCGGGTCTCTGCCTTTCCGCTTTAACTTGCTGGCAATTCAGACATTGGAATACGAAACGAGCTATATCTGCTTTCATACCCCTCCACCAATATAATCTTCTTAAATCATGGTACATTTTGGTGCTTCTTGGATGTACCGAGTATGGAGTGTAATGAGCTTCTGTCATAATTCGATCTCTGACATTTAAGTTCTCACTCTCAGGTATACATAATCGTCCACGATACCTGAGTACCTTTTCTGAATCCAAGGTAAATTCAGGATTGTTGTTACCTTTCTCTAGGTCTTCTTATACCATCTTGAGGTGTGGATCCTGTAGGATTGCTACTTTGACCTCATCTATGAGATCCGATGAGATCTTCAAAGCTGCGAACAACAATGTGAACTTATGAATTAAGCCTTGTTCCACTGGATCTCTTACAGTCTCTATTATATACTCTTCATCATTCTCTGTTGAGCTCGAGGCTGCAGCACATAATGCAGCATTTGTACTTTGTCCTGCCTCCGGTTTCAATGCCCACTTTCTGCTTAAGGCACCAGCCATAACATTTGCCTTACCCGGATGGTACTGGATGTCACAATCATAATCTTTTAATAACTCCAGCCATCTCCTCTGTCTCATATTCAGGTCCTTCTGAGTGAAAAGATAGGTTAAGCTCTTGTGATCTGACTTAATCTGAAATCTTTCACCATAAAGGTAGTGTCTCCAAGTCTTGATTGTATGTATTACCGCTGCTAACTGCAAATCATGTGTAGGATGATTCTTCTCATGCTCTTTCAACTGTCTTGATGCGTAAGCAATCACTTGTTCTCCTTGCATCAATACACATCCAATACCCAACCCTGAAGCATCCGTATATAAGGTAAACGGTAAGCTTGGGGCTAGGATGGTCAAGATAGGTGCAGAGACTAGTCTTGACTTCAAAGTCTGAAAGCATTTCTCTCACTCATCTGACCATATAAATTTCTCTCCCTTCTTGGTCAGTCGGGTAAGTGGAACGGCGATCCTTGAGTAGTCTTCTACGAATCTTCTATAGTAACCAGCCAATCAAAGGAAACTACGAATCACCGCGACTGATTTTGGTGCTTCCCATCCTAATATAGCAGCTATCTTACTTGGATCTACCTTGATACCATCTTCAGATACTACATGGCCCAAGAAAGCCACCTCCTTCAGCCAAAATTCACACTTCTTGAACTTGGCATAAAGCTTCTCCCTTCTCAGCCGTTGTAGGGCTGCTCTCAAATGTGTTGTATGAGCCTCCCTGTCCTCTGAGTAGACCAATATGTCATCGATGAATACGATGACCGAAGTGTCCAACATGTCATGAAACACTCGGTTCATCAGTTCCATGAATGACGTTGGGGCATTGGTCAACCCGAAAAGACATAACTAGAAACTCATAATGCCCATACATTGTCCTGAAAGCAGTCTTTGGGATATCTCCAGCCTTGATCTTCAGTTGGTGATACCCTGATCTGAGATCAATCTTCGAGAAAACCATTGCACCCTGTAACTGATCGAACAAATCATCGATCCTAGGCAAAGGATACCGATTCTTGATGGTTAACTTGTTCAGCTCTCGGTAGTCGATACATAGCCGTATACTACCCTCCTTCTTCTTGACAAACAATACAGGTGCTCCCCATGGCGATATGCTTGGTCGTATGAAACCCTTATCTAGTAGTTCTTGTAGTTGGATCTTCAACTCCTTTAATTTTGTAGGGCCATCCTGTACGGTGCTTTAGATACTGGCGCCGATCCTGGCATCAAGTCTATCACGAACTCTGTAGCCCTGTCTGGAGGTAGACCTGGGAGATCTTCTGGAAATACATCTGGAAACTCTCGCACCACATCTAGATCTTCCATCTTTGGCACCTCAGCAGTGATGTCAACTACATACACTAAATACCCCACTCCTCCCTTCTCTAACCATCTCTTAGCTTTTAGGGCGGAGAGGATCAGCTTCTACTTCCTAGGTAACTTGGTCTCGGTGAAGCTAAACTCTTTTCCTTTCTCATCTTTAAGCACAAGCTTCTTTTCACCACATAATAAACTGGTTGAATGCTGGCCTAACCAATCCATTCCCAAGATGACATCAAAGTCTGCCATCTCGAGTTGAACCAGATTAGCTTCTAGATCTCGGCCGTCAATGCTAACTGTACATGGTCAAAAATATTTGTTCAACGCCACTTCGACTCCTAGCGGAGAGCAAACTATCAAGCTTAGGTTTAAATGCTTGATCGGTAATTCCATTCGCTTCCCAAAAGAAACAGAAACGAAGGAGTGCGTGGCTCCAGAGTCAAAGAGTACTCTGGCAGGTATACCAGCTACATTTACTGTTCCTGACATTTAATTATCCCTTAGTTCTACATGTTCACACACAATAAAGTTGTAAGTTAAATAGTAAGGGGTAAAATCATACCAGTGACCACATCAGGTGATGTGACTGCCTCTTCAGTAGTTACTGCAAATACCTTTCCTTGTTGTGGAAGTGTTTTCCTAGGTAGAGTACAGTTTCTTGCAACATGACCCAGCTACTGGCAGTTATAGCATTTGATATTTGGATTTTGTCCAGCGAACTGCGGCATAGGTGGTGCAGTATTGTTCCTTGCAGGCACTGTAGTGGACTGAGTCCTGTATGGGCGCAATGGTCTATTATTACCGCCACTTGAAGTCTCAGTAGCCGGTCTCTTCAGTCCCCTATTCTGAGCAAAGAAGTTGTCCTTCTGACTTGATTCTATCACTCTTGCAACCTGTACAGCCTCATTATAAACCTTCTTTTCCAGACCCAAGATGTGCTCTCTAATGCATCCACACAGTCCCATTGTGAACCTACGCGTCTTGGTTTCTTCTTCTTGCATGCTTGCCGGTGCAAAGAAAAATAGCTCTTCGTACCTTTGCTGGTAAGCATCCACAGTCGACTGAGACTGCTATAGGTTGAGGAATTCTTTCTCCATCTGATCCCTGAAACTCTTTGGAAAATATTTATCGAAGAAGGCTCCCTTAAACACTGCCCAGTCAATATGCGTATGCTTGGTCTCCTGATATGCCCGTGTAGAATTTCACCAAGCGTTTGCATCCTCTTTTAGCATGTGCGTAGCAAACAGAACCTTTTCATCCTCAGAACACGTCATTAGACGGAAGTTTTTCTCCATTTCTGCCACCCACTGTGCTGAATGTAGGAGGCTTCAACTTTAAGAATCTATCCACCGCCCGACTCAGATCGTGCTGCCCCTGTGTATTCATTCCGTACCATGGTGGTGGATACGGGTAGGCTCCCTGATAAGCAGATGACAATGGAAACTGATGCGGTGGTTGTAAATTATGTCCTTAGCCCATCGACCCTGGGCTACCATCCATCGGCAGAGTAGTATTATTTCTTCCAGACTCAGGCGTACCTTCAGTGGGAACATAACCCGGTGGCCTGAACATCTTCAACATCTCACTCAGGAATGCTTTCCGCTGAGCTTCCATTTGATATACCAGATTAGTCACTATTGTCTCAGAGTTTGTATGAGGAAGGCCGGGCAAATTTGTCAGTGCCCTAGGAACCTGCCCTTCTTCAACTGCCGGGTTTGGCTCTTCTACATAGCCGGTTTCCACATTTTCCTCTGCCTGACGCATCCTGGAGGGGTAACGCTTTCTAACACCCCTACGACCGTTTCCACCTACCATCTCAGATTAGTCTTGTCTAGATCTGAGAAGAAGACATAACACATGAGATACAGTCGAATAATCATAATAGTGTTAGTCTTTAGCAATTGCAAGGCGGATAATCGAGGTGGAAATTTAATAATAAAACTTTTTCCAAAGAACAAAGTTTTCTGAACCTTTTTTTTTTTTTGATCGATCGCGACATACCGGTCGCGACTCTATAGAGGGTTGGGCAACCGGTATGTCAACCGGTCAGAATTTTTATTCTGATCGAGAAATAGCGGTCGCAACCCTCTAGGGGTACGGTCGACCGATATGGGTCAAACCGTCGACCGGTATGCCCATATTGGTCCTTAAAGTCGCGAAAAGTGAGAAAATTTCTCACTTTTCTCTTCTCCTTCTCTCTAGTGACGATTTCCCTCTGGCTCCTGAGTTGCTACAGTCCGACCGGTGATCCTAGAAGTCATTTTCTTCCAATCAAGACTCAGTATATCGCCTCCAGGTAAGCCTCCTCTCTTCATATCCAAATTTTACATAGTTCCCATATCGTTTTTAGTTAAAATTCTAGGTTTTTCTCGATTGGAAGATTCTAACCGTAGGAACTCCTTCCCTTCGGCTTAGAAAGGGTTTAGGGACCCCTAAGAGAAAAAGCCCTCAACTAATTTGAGGTTCCACCGAACGGTTTTTGGAAAAATCGAATTTTTCTAGTTTTGACCTAGGTTTTGTCAAAAAAATCGATTTTTTCTTAAATTTTCTAAATTTCTTGTTGTTTATTCTATGTTTGGATTCCATGAAGTTTTTGGGGGTTACGTAAGTCCTCCTCCCCATGTTTTTGGGTGAGTTCAAGGCTTTTTCTTGATTTACTGTCGTTATGCTGTCGAAATTTTGATAATTTCTAACCATTTTTACTTGTTTTTCCTTGTTTTGCAGCTCTAATGGCTCCACGCAGAGGTGCTGGCAAGTGCTCCTATGGTCTAGGCATGCACCTTCCCCACCCTCCTGTACCACAGCTTGATGAGCAGTGGTTCCGTTCTGAGGTGGCACAAGCCCGCTTCCCTTGGTTTGATAGGAAGAACATTGAGTCTGGGCGGTGTGTTAATTTGGAGCAGCTGCAGCGGTTCGATGTGGAAGCCGCTTTTGGCAGACTATGTTGGTTGTCGGTCATCACATACACTACAACTACCCGTCCCAACCTTGTCAAACACTTTTATGCCAACTTGGAGATAGATGGGGACATCGACGACTTCGATAAGTGTCGAGCGCTCCGCATTACCAATTACGTCAAAGGTGTTCCCATATCCTTCGACACCCATCAGCTTGTTGATCTTCTGGGGATTCCCAATGATGGGGATTTATTCTACTGTGCCCCTAAGATGAAGGGCTTTCTCACTGATGATCTGCGCCAGGAGATCTCAGAGCGACTTCTCAACCCTGGGGCGCCCATGAAGGCTGCTAGTCTGAAGCCCCTGACTCGAGTTTATAGCCGCATCATCCAGCACAACATTGTGCCCCAGAGCGGCCACTATAGTGAGTTATCTCAGCTCACTCAGTACCTGACTTACTACGTTTACACTAGGCAGCAAGTTTACCTTCCCTATATCATCATCAGGACCATGCATCAAGTTACACTACCAGGTCAGTCCAGTAACCTTCCCTATGGCCGGCTCATCACCACTCTTCTACAGCGGCTACTAGTGAACATGAGGGGTGAGATTGCTGTAAAGGACACTATGACTTCTGACATCGACTGGGATGCCATCCTACGGATGCAGATGGATAATCTACAGCTCAGCGATGAGGATTTGGAGGCTCGTCCTCGCCCACTCAGGAGGGTAGCAGCCGCGGCAGTAGCAGCAGCAGCAGCCAATGCTGCTCATGCAGCAGAGGCAGCGGGTGATGACGAGGCTGGCGATGATCATATGGAGGATGTTCCAGCACCAACACCACAGCCCACCTATGCAGCGGGACCATCTCAGCCGCCTCCCGACACCGTGATGGGTATGTTCACGGAGCTCAGGGACGCTCAGCGTGAGATGAGCCGTGACTTGGGGCACTTGGCTCGCAGCCTCCGAGTCACCTAGGATCAGGTGCACTGGCTGAGGGTCGCTTACGAGCGGGATTATGATATAGCGGACCCTATTCCTCCTAGGCCCCCTACCCCATGATTGTCCTCTTATTTTCTCCCTCTTGACAGTTTATATAACAGGGTAACTATCTGGTTTGTGGACCGTACCCTGTAGCACTATTAACTTATCACTCTTTTAACATTTTAATAGAAATTTTATGGTTTTTCTTATCTAGAGCATGTGCATTTTTTTAATTCCATAATTAATATAGTATATTATGCTCTTTCAGATTTAGTCTCAGGCATCAAACAATGCTTAAGGTGTGTTCTTATTAAAGCTTTTAATTTTTCCTATCTCAGTTCATCGACTTAGTTAAGTGCAATATGGTTTGTTGGACAGAGCCTGAGAGCTCTGATACCAAGTTGTCACACCCCAATTCTGAACCAACCAGAATGGTGTGAGTGAACCGTCACTGAACCAATGGTTCACACCAGGATCTCAAACAGACCGTGTCCACTCATACAAACCATTGCACATAACCACAATCAGAATATAATAAATACAGCGAAAGTCTTCAAATAAATGAACTAAGTATTCTATTGATAAATTTAAATAAAATATTCTATTATCCAAATTTCAAACGTAGTTAAATATCCTTACACCACTTTAATAAAATAAATAAAACAAATAAAATAAAGTCAAAGGTACACGCAGAAAGGGCATTCGCATGAAGCGTCATGCTCGTCCTCTCCTGCCAGCACGTCCAGAGCAGCAACTGTCACACCCCAATTTCAGATGAACCAGAAGTGTGAGTGAACCGGCTCTAAACCACGGTTCACACCAGGATCTCAATAGACCAGGTCAACCAATCATTCCCAAGCAGTCTAACAAAATCAGAGAAATAATACGTAGCAGCGGAAATAATACATGAGCCGAGAACTAAATCGTAATTTAAATAAATATCCAAGTTATTCCATCATCCATCAAATTTAAATAATATTTATTACAAGAACTAATAGAAAATAATCCCAAGTCACTGTGAATAGACACAGAACGAGCACTCGCATGACACATCATGCTCGTCCTCTTGTGCTTGGGTATCCATGGCAGCAACCGTACCATAAGCGGGAGCAGTCACGAAGTCGTCAACAGTGTATCCTGCATCCAAATCTGAAAAGAATATAGATATATCTGGTGAGCTCACAACATAGCTCAGTAAGTACAAAACCAATGCAACAGTACAATATGCATGAGATAACATTACAATTTGGGCCAGGTATAACTTGCAAATGTGCTATGGTAAGGTTTGGTGGCCACCGCACCTCCATGCACGAGAGTGTGAGCACACCCAACAGTCAGGCGCCTACCACACTACTGTTGTTGCCCCACAACACTCACTCCAGTATAGAGATAGGACTCGAGTCTGGCGGGCAGGAAGAACCACAATCCCACGTCCTCCCCCTGATACCCCATACCGTATCAATACCTAAACCCCTATTGGTAAGGGCTTGCAAGTGGGTTTCGTTTTTAACCAATCCTAGATGTCAATACAGTATCAATAACCTCACCCCAGCACGGCTCCCTATGACCTAAAGATAGGGCTCGAGTCTGGCGGGCAGGAAGAACCACAATCCCACATCCTCCCCCTGATACCCTAGTCATACCAAGTCTGCTAAGGTAAAGGCTATACGACCCTACCCCAGCACTACTCCCTACGACATAGAGATAGGGCTCGAGTCTGGTGGGCAGGAAGAACCACCATCCCACGTCCTCCCCCTGATACCATATTCGCACTGAGTTTGCAAGGATAAAGACGATACGAGAAACGGTGTTAGCTGTAGATATATCTAGGGCACATCCCCTTCACATTCCACACACTAACGAAAAACATACACATGCCTAAACATACAACAATCCTAGCATATGAAATGCATGAAGATATAATAATTAACAGCACAACTACATGGCATGTGAGATGCACAAACATCAAGCAATGAATATTCACAATAACATAATTATATCACAAGGTTTACTGTTGTAGTTATTTAGGTTTAGGGTCTTGTTCCTTACCTGACACGTGATAATGATTTGATTCTGCGTCAGAGAGTTTACTCACAGCGTCTACAGGTCCTACATGATCATAACATTAGGTTAGAATTCATTCCCTAGAGTTTCAGGTGTCGGAACCAGGTCTGGCCAAGCAAACCAGGTTCGGAAACTCATACCGGCTGCACATACCGATCTCACTCTAGTGAGGCCGGTATGGTGCAACCGGTATGTATACCGGCTGCACCATACCGGTTGCACATACTGCAACCGGTATGTGCAACCGGTATATACCGGTTGCACTTACCGGTGTTTTCGGTTGGCGGTGTGCTCTTCCTTCCTGGGCGGGGCTATCTCCTTCCTTGCTCCTTCTCAGATCTTCTCCAGACGGTGAGAATGTTTGAGAAGGAGAAATGGACTGTCTCCTCGGAATGGAAACTTTTCGAGTTTCCATTCTGAGAGATAGACTCTCTGGAGTCTGTCTAAGGGTTACCGGTTGCACATACCGGTTGCACATACCAGTTGGAGTCCCTGCCACCGGTATGGTCCAACCGGTATACCATACCGCTGGCACTATACCGGTTGCACCATAGTGCCTGCGGTATGGTGAAGCCGGTATGGCATATGGGCATTTTTATGCTCATACCGGATGCACATACCGGTTGCACTGTACTACAACCGGTATGGTGAGACCGGTATGAGGTTTTAAGCAATTTTTACAGTTTTTCTTACCTGAACTTTGAGTGGTTCGTCACCCGGCTTTGCCCTCTGGTCCGGTTATAATTGGAACACCTGTCATCACATAAAACCATAGTTTAGACCCGGTTTTAGAACATGGTTCTTACAACTCTACCACCCTTATAAGAAATTTTGTCCCCGAAATTTGCATGTAGGTCTCACAATTCCCCCACCCTTAAAAGAATTTCGTCCCCGAAATTGTATGTACCTTCAGAGTCGAAAAGATGGGGATACTCTTGTCGCATGGCATCCTCTTCTTCCCAAGTAATTTCTTCTACGTCCTGACTTTTCCAAACTACCTTGACATAATGGATAGCTCGCCTTCGAAGTTGTTGTACCTTTTTACTAATGAGCTGGATTGGCACCACCTCGAAGGTTAAGTCTTCTGTCAAATCTGGGGGGTCTGCAACAAGAATGTGTGAGGGGTCTCTTACGTACTTCTTCAGTAAGGACACGTGGAAGACGTCGTGAACACTAGACATCGCTGGTGGCAATGCAAGTTGATAGGCTACTTTGCCGCATCGGGACAGGATTTCATATGGTCCCACATATCTAGGACACAATTTTCCTTTTCTGCCAAACCGCTTCAAGCCTCTTACTGGTGACACCTTCAAGAACACCTTGTCACCAACCATAAATTCAAGATCCCGCCGTTTATTGTCAGCATAGTGCTTTTGACGCACCTGAGCTGTCTTTACTCTATTCTTGATTAGATCTACTGCCTTACAAGTTTCTTCCACAAATTCTGGTCCTACGATCCGTCTTTCTCCAACTTCGTCCCATAATAAAGGTGTTCGACATTTCTTGCCATATAAGGCCTCGTATGGGGCCATCTGGATCGTAGACTGGTAACTGTTGTTGTAGGCAAACTCAATGAGTGAAAGCTTCTCATCCCAAGCCCCTTTGAAATTGATAGCACATGCCCGAAGCATGTCCTCTAAGATCTGAATGGTCCTCTCCGACTGACCATCAGTTTGAGGGTGGAAAGCTGTGCTAAATTTCAGTTTCGTCCCCATTGCCTTCTGAAGTCCTTCCCAGAATTTTGATGTAAAGCGTGGATCTCGATCAGACACAATACTCTCTGGAACCCCGTGGAGTCTGACTATATTGTCCACGTACAGCCTTGCCAACCTGTCCATAGTATATTGTGGTCTGACAGGGATAAATCTGGCTGTCTTGGTGAGACGATCTACAATTACCCATACTGCATTTACCGACCTCGGAGTCATAGGTAATCCAGTGACGAAATCCATGGTTATGCAATCCCATTTCCATGCTGGCTCGGGTAATGGTTGTAGTAATCCTGCAGGCCTTTGTCTTTCCGCTTTGACCTGTTGACAGTTTAAACATTGAAACACATGTCGGGCCACATCAGCTTTCATACCCCTCCACCAGTACAACCTTTTCAAGTCATGGTACATTTTAGTGCTTCCAGGGTGTACCGAATATGGGGTGGAGTGAGCCTCCAACATAATCCAATTTTGGATTTCCAGCTCTTCATTCTCAGGTATGCACATACGTCCACGGTATCTGAGTACCTTGTCTGCACCAATGGTAAAATCATGATTGGCTCGACCCTTCTCCAAATCCTCTTGAACTGTCCTGAGGTATGGGTCCTGTAGGACCGCTGCCTTTATTTCATCCTTCAGATCATGTAAAATCTTCAATGCTGCAAACATTAAGGTGAATTGGTGTATCAACCCTTGCTCGATAGGATCATCTGCTGACATAATTAGGTGTTGTTCTTCATCCTCTAATGAGCCAGAAATAGTAGCGCACAACGCTGCATTTGTACTTGGTCCTGCTTCGGGGTTCGATGCCCATTTTCTGCTCAGTGCATCAGCTACAATGTTAGCTTTACCAGGGTGATACTGAATGTCACAGTCATAGTCCTTGAGTAATTCCAACCACCTTCTCTGCCTCATGTTCAGTTCTTTCTGAGTAAACAGACATGTCAGGCTCTTGTGGTCAGACTTAATCTGGAACTTTTCGCCATACAGATAGTGTCGCCAAGTCTTGATAGCATGAATGACTGCTGCCAATTCTAGATCATGTGTAGGGTAGTTCTTCTCATGCTCTTTCAGCTGTCTTGAGGCATAAGCTATCACCTGCTCTCCTTGCATCAGTACACAACCCAGTCCTAAACCTGAAGCATCTGTATATAGTGTAAATGGGTGGTCTGGGGCTGGAATAGTCAATACAGGTGTTGATACCAGTCTTGACTTCAATGTCTGGAAACATTTCTCACATTCATCGGACCATATGAACTTCTCCCCCTTTTTGGTCAATCTTGTGAGTGGAACGGCAATCTTGGAATAGTTTTCCACAAACCTCCTGTAGTATCCTGCTAAGCCCAGGAAACTACGAATTTCAGCCACAATCTTCGGCGCTTCCCACCCTACGATGGCTGAGATTTTACTGGGGTCTACCTTAATTCCTTCAGCCGACACTACGTGACCAAGGAATGCCACTTCCTTTAACCAAAATTCACATTTCTTGAATTTTGCATATAACTTCTCTCTTCTCAGTCTTTGTAATGCTGCCCTTAGATGCACTGCATGCGTCTCCTGGTCCTTAGAGTATACTAAGATATCATCGATGAACACGATAACCGATGTATCCAGCATGTCATGGAATACCTGGTTCATTAACTCCATAAAGGATGCAGGTGCATTAGTCAACCCAAAAGACATCACTAGGAACTCATAGTGTCCATAACGTGTCCTGAAAGCTGTTTTGGGGATGTCTACTTCCTTAATCTTGAGCTGATGATACCCTGATCTCAAATCAATCTTCGAGAATACAATTGAATCTTGTAATTGATCGAACAAATCATCTATCCTTGGTAGTGGGTACCTGTTCTTGATAGTGAGCTTGTTCAACTCGCGGTAGTCCATACAGAGACGTACACTACCATCCTTTTTCTTGACAAATAGCACAGGTGCTCCCTAAGGTGAGATACTAGGCCTTATAAAGCCCTTGTCTAGCAGTTCTTGTAGCTGAGATTTTAATTCTTTCAGCTCGGTAGGAGCCATCCTGTACAGTGCTTTAGATACCGGTGCCACCCCTGGTAGTAGGTCTATCACAAACTCAGTAGCCCTGTCTGGTGGCAATCCGGGTAGGTCTTCAGGAAATACATCAGGAAACTCCCGTACTACGTCGATGTCATCCATTTTTGGCAGGTCGGCGGTCACATCCACCACAGATACAAGATATCCAACTCCCCCTTTCTCTAGACTCTTCTTTGCTTTTAAAGCTGAGAGTATCAGCTTTCTCTTCCTGGGCAACTTAGCCCCTTTAAAGTTAAACTCAGCTCCTTCCTTGTCTTTGAATGTCAACTTCTTTTCGGCACATAGCAGGTTTGCCGAGTGTTGAGATAGTATGGTATACCGGTTGGACCATACCGGTGGCAGGGACTCCAACCGGTATGTGCAACCGATAACCCTTAGACAGACTCCGGAGAGTCTGTCTCTCAGAATGGAAACTCGAAAAGTTTCCATTCCGAGGAGAAACCTTCCTTGGATAGTCTCCCTCTATTAATAGAGAAGGAGACAGTCCATTTCTCCTTCTCAAACATTCTCACCGTCTGGAGAAGATCTGAGAAGGAGCAAGGAAGGAGATAGCCCCGCCTAGGAAGGAAGAGCACACCGCCAACCGACAACACCGGTAAGTGCAACCGGTATATACCGGTTGCACATACCGGTTGCAGTATGTACAACCGGTATGGTGCAGCCGGTATACATACCGGTTGCACCATACCGGCCTCACTAGAGTGAGACCGGTATGTGCAGCCGGTATGAGTTTCCGAACCTGGTTTGCTTGGCCAGACCTGGTTCCGACACCTGAAACTCTAGGGAATGAATTCTAACCTAATGTTATGATCATGTAGGACCTGTAGACGCTGTGAGTAAACTCTCTGACGTAGAATCGAATCATTATCACGCGTCAAGTAAGGAACAAGACCCTAAACCTAAATAACTACAACAGTAAACCTTGTGATATAATTCTGTTATTGTGAATATTCATTGCTTGATGTTTGTGCATCTCACATGCCATGTAGTTGTGCTGTTAATTATTATATCTTCATGCATTTCATATGCTAGAATTGTTGTATGTTTAGGCAAGTGTATGTTTTTCGGAGTTCAAAGATACCCAAAGAGTCATCCTTGATACCCAGAGGAGCATTCTTGATACCCAGAGGGACATTCTTGATTCTCAACGTGAGATGGGTCAGGAGTTGGGGCGTTTAGCTCGTAGCCTTCGGGTCACACAGGACAAGGTTCATTGGCTCAGAGAGGTGTACGAGCGAGACTATGATTTTGCAGACCCAGTATCATCCAGGCCTGCTACACCACCTTAGGCAGATGTAGTTTTTATTTTTATTTTCATGTATTTTATTTTGTTTCTAGAGTAACTGTCCGACTTGTGTACTGTACTCTGTTGCTCACTTGTACTTAAAGAAAATTTTATGAAATGATTAAGTTGTCTCCTTTAAATTCTTTAGTGTTTATAATTTTTCTTCCATTATTAGTCTATTATGCATCTTTCTTAAGTCTCAGGCATCAAACAAGCTTATGGTGTGTTCTTACTAAAGTTTTTAATTTTCCTAACTCAGCTCATTGGACACAGTTAGATGCAGAATGATTAGCTGGACAGAGCCTAAGGCTCTGATACCAAGTTGTCACACCCCAATTCCGGATGAACCAGAAGTGTGAGTGAACCGGCTCTAAACCACGGTTCACACCAGGATCTCAATAAACCGTGTCAACCAATCATTCCCAAGCAGTCTAACAAAATCAGAGAAATAATACATAGCAGCGGAAATAATACATGAGCCGAGAACTAAATCGTAATTTAATAAATATCCAAGTTATTCCATCATCCATCAAATTTAAATAATATTTATTACAAGAACTAATAGAAAATAATCCCAAGTCACTGTGAATAGACACAGAACGAGCACTCGCATGACACATCATGCTCGTCCTCTTGTGCTTGGGTATCCATGGCAGCAACCGTACCATAAGCGGGAGCAGTCACGAAGTCGTCAACAGTGTATCCTGCATCCAAATCTGAAAAGAATATAGATATATCTGGTGAGCTCACAACATAGCTCAGTAAGTACAAAACCAATGCAACAGTACAATATGCATGAGATAACATTACAATTTGGGCCAGGTATAACTTGCAAATGTGCTATGGTAAGGTTTGGTGGCCACCGCACCTCCATGCACGAGAGTGTGAGCACACCCAACAGTCAGGCGCCTACCACACTACTGCTGTTGCCCCACAACACTCACTCCGCTATGGAGATAGGACTCGAGTCTGGCGGGCAGGAAGAACCACAATCCCACGTCCTCCCCCTGATACCCCATACCGTACCAATACCTAAACCCCTATTGGCAAGGGCTTGCAAGTGGGTTCTGTTTCTAACCAATCCTAGATGTCAATACAGTATCAATAACCTCACCCTAGCACGGCTCCCTATGACCTAGAGATAGGGCTTGAGTCTGGCGGGCAGGAAGACCGACAATCCCACGTCCTTCCCCTGATACCCTAGCCATACCAAGTCTGCTAAGGTAAAGGCTATACGACCCTACCCCAGCACTACTCCCTACGACATAGAGATAGGGCTCGAGTCTGGTGGGCAGGAAGAACCACCATCCCACGTCCTCCCCCTGATACCCTATTCGCACTGAGTTTGCTAGGATAAAGAAGATACGAGAAAAGGTGTTAGCTGTGGATATATCCAGGGCACATCCCCTTCACATTCCACACACTAACGAAAAACATACACATGCCTAAACATACAACAATCCTAGCATATGAAATGCATGAAGATATAATAATTAACAGCACAACTACATGGCATGTGAGATGCACAAACATCAAGCAATGAATATTCACAATAACAGAATTATATCACAAGGTTTACTGTTGTAGTTATTTAGGTTTAGGGTCTTGTTCCTTACTTGACGCGTGATAATGATTCGATTCTACGTCAGAGAGTTTACTCACAGCGTCTACAGGTCCTACATGATCATAACATTAGGTTAGAATTCATTCCCTAGAGTTTCAGGTGTCGGAACCAGGTCTGGCCAAGCAAACCAGGTTCGAAAACTCATACCGGCTGCACATACCGGTCTCACTCTAGTGAGGCCGGTATGGTGCAACCGGTATGTATACCGGCTGCACCATACCGGTTGCACATACTGCAACCGGTATGTGCAGCCGGTATATACCGGTTGCACTTACCGGTGTTGTCGGTTGGCGGTGTGCTCTTCCTTCCTGGGCGGGGCTATCTCCTTCCTTGCTCCTTCTCAGATCTTCTCCAAACGGTGAGAATGTTTGAGAAGGAGAAATGGACTGTCTCCTTCTCTATTAATAGAGGGAGACTGTCCAAGGAAGGTTTCTCCTCGGAATGGATACTTTTCGAGTTTCCATTCTAAGAGACAGACTCTCCGGAGTCTGTCTAAGGGTTACTGGTTGCACATACCGGTTGGAGTCCCTGCCACCGGTATGGTCCAACCGGTATACCATACCGCTGGCACTATACCGGTTGCACCATAGTGCCTGCGGTATGGTGAAGCCGGTATGGCATATGGGCATTTTTTATGCTCATACCGGATGCACATACCGGTTGCACTATACTGCAACTGGTATGGTGAGACCGGTATGAGGTTTTAAGCAATTTTTACAATTTTTCTTACCTGAACTTTGAGTGGTTCGTCACCCGGCTTCGCCCTCTGGTCCGGTTATAATTGGAACACCTGTCATCACATAAAACCATAGTTTAGACCCCGTTTTAGAACATGGTTCTTACAACAACACCTCCATACGCCGGGACACTCATATAATCGTCCACCGTGTAACCTGCATCAACGTCTAAAAACAGTGTATATACAAAGGTGAGCTCACAACTTAGCTCAGTAAGACAATCAAACAGCTTCACAATATTATGCATGAGTAACAAGCATTTTATGTTGTGGTCTGGTTTAAGTTTGCAATGTGCTATAGAAATGTTCGGAGACCGCCTCACCTCTATACACGAGTATGTAGCATCGCACAGTAGACCACACTACCACCGACCCACATGTACCCATCATGGAATAGAGATAGAGCTAAGGCATCCACTACCTCCCCTGATACTCTACCCATACCAATATATAAGCCCCTACTGGCTAGGGCTTGCAAACTGGGCTCGCAACTAACCAATCCTATATGTCATCACTGTAGGCTCCATCCTAGTACAGGTCACTACGGCATAGAGATAGAGCTAGAGCGTGGTGGCCGGGCTGGAGACCACAATGCCATACCTCCCCCTGATGCCCTACCCGCATCAAGCTTACTAAGACAGAACAATACGCAAGTAGACCCTATCCCAACATAACTCCCTACGGCATAGAGATAGAGCTAAAGCATCGTGGCCAGGCCAGAGATCACATGTCAGAGACCACAGTGCCACAATATCGTGGCCAGGCCAGCGACCACATGCCAGAGACCACCGTACCACGACCTTCCCCTGATGCCCAACCCACACCAAGCATGCTAAGATAGAATACTACAAAAAGGTGCCAGTGTGAGGAATGATCCCAGGCCCCAGGCCCTTCTCACTCCACACACCAACAAAAACAACCACATGCCTAACAATTACATCCTATCATATGGAATATGCATGAACAATAATAATAACTGGAATAAAAGATGACATGTGAATATGCACAACCATCACATCATATATTTAGGGTTATTATTAACAATGTTTTACTGTCCTTTATTTATTAGGGTTTAGGTCAGATTCCCTTACCTGACGCTCGTTTGATAGCTTGCTCCATGTCACAAGATCCAAACGTGCTATCACAGAGTCCTACATTATATTAGGGTTTAATTAGAATAGTTTCCTAGGGTTTCACGTTGGTCGGAAACCAACGAGGTTACAAAATTACACTTACAGAGCTGACCGATTGCATGTACCAGTCGCAGCTCTGTGGGGAAAACTGGCAATCGGTATCGTCAACCGGTCTCCACAGGCTACTCCCCGAGAGATACCGGTCCCAGTACCGGTCGCATGACCTGCGACCGGTTTGGTCGACCGGTATGTCTCCGAAAGACCATACACTTGGTTTTTCGACTGCCGACAATCATTCTCTATTGATTCCAAGGTTTCTCCTACCCATTCTAGGTCAGAGCTTTGAGTTAGAGTTATCTCCAACTCATTCACGTCTAGTTTTGATTATAATCATCCTAGAACTCGAATCTAGGGTTTAATGGCCAATTAGGGTTTAGATCAATACCTGCTTTGCATGGTATTGATCTAACCATACTAACTATCCTAGAGTCACAATGTAAGAGGAATGATTCAAAACACCTACCGTCGACTGGCGTAAGGTGAGCGTCGTCAAACGGCAATGGCGGCACTTCCTTCTTCTTCCTAGCTCATTCTCTTTCTCCAATCTCCTTCTCCTCTCTAGGGTTTGTGAGGATCAATGGAAGGGATTCTAGGAGGCTTAGAGGGGTTTAAATAGACTAGTAATTAGGTTTAGGAAGCCTCTTAGGATTAGGAAATTCCTAGGATTCAGAATTGGGAAAGTGGGACCCACAGAGATCCAATTCCGGATCTTGGTAGTCTGCTGCGCAAACCATATCGGTCGACCGGTACCATCGACCGGTATGAGTAAAATCATACTTATTTGGTTGTTTGGTCCGATTTCATACCTGATTGTCATTTGCTCGTCCCGTCTGACCCGGTGATGATCGGAAGACCTGTTACGACATGAAATCAAGGTTTAGATCGGGTTCACGGAGTGCGGGTTTTACAAAGACAAAAGGAAAATGGGAAAAATGGCTCAAATATAGGTTTAAAAAGCTGATTTTTGGTTGATTGGTCGACTAATTCAACAAAACTATCGACTAGTGAGTTGTCTACAGAGCCCCATAAAGTTTCTCAAGGTTTGTCTAGTCGACTCAGTGGTCACATGATACACGACTGGTCAATGTCGACCAAACAAGTTTCCTTGAGTGCTGAATTGATATAATTTTGGGATTTTTGGAGATTTTCTTTGTGTGCCCTATGAAACTAACCTTAAGAACTACCATCATTGTGCCTATCTCACATTTATTGATTATGCAAACACCCCTCCAGTCGGTAACCTAAGATGGCACGTCGTGCTCGCAAAACTGGTCGAAGAGGCAGTAGCCCAACCCTACCACCACCTGGAATGGGGAATATGAATGGAAACCTTGAACAACAAGTGAGAAATAATGAGAATCAGAATATTGCACCACAAGTAGTCAATAATCAGGCCAATCCAACCAACTTACCAGGACCACCACCTGATTTGGCCACGGTTGTGACGAATTTGGCACGACAAGTGCAGGAACTACAACAAATGCAAATGAATATGCAGGTTGCCTTGGGAATCCTACCCCCAGCTGCCAATAGCACACCAACACCTCCCGGTCAGACTAGCATGGTACCGGTTGGTAGCAATGATGTGCCTCCCACACCTATTGTCAATAACACAGAGCCTATAGCACAGCAGTTTCCAGTGATGCACACCCCAGTGCAGAATCCCAGAGTACAACAAAGAGTAAATAATTAAGGCAGTTATCATAATTAGCCACCATATATGGATTTTACGCACAAAATCAGCTTGACCACTCTAGACTGATAGAGCTTTTTTTGAAGATGAAGCCAATGGAGTTTACGAGCAAGCCATCTGACCCATTATGGCTGGCCCATTAGATTGATGAAATGGAGAAGAACTTCATGATGATGACTATTTCGGAAGAGGAGAAGGTACTGTATGCAACCTTCATGTTGAAAGGAGATGCAAATCATTAGTGGAAGTCTACTCTTAGTTATTTGTTGACCAAATACCCTCAGTTAACTTGGGATATATTTAAGGAAGTATTCTTTGAGAAGTACTTTTCCAGAAGCTTCAAAGATCAGATGGAAAAGGAATTCTTATTTATATCAAGGCCAGATGTCTGTAGACGCTTATCAGTAGAGTTATGAAGAGTTATTCTTCTTTGCTCCATCCAGTATGCAAGAGCAGGACACCAAGACCCGAAAGTTTGTCATGGACTAAGGGGAAGTATTCAGGAACATGTGCTATGATTGTAAAAAAAGATTTATAATGAAGCCATATAGATTTCTCATGTGTTGGAGTCAAGCCAGAAGGAAATTTATTTTGCTCAGAATCGTGGTTTGAAGAGGCCAAATGGGAATTTGTTTAATGGAGGGAATTCCAAGACCTTCAAACCATTCTGGCTACAGAACTCTAATGGAGCAACCAAGACGACTCCAATGGTTCTACCTCAATCAGGACAAGTTACTGCCAATATTAAATGCTTCAAATGTGATCAAATGGGGACTATGCAAAGAACTGCCCTAAGCCCATGAAATAATTGCAGCAAGGAAAGATTTATGTCGTGACTTCTGAAGACGTTGCCACATCACCTAATATGGTCACAGGTATGATCTGACCTTATTCTTTTACAGTACTTTGCATGAGCATGTAGACTAAACCTAGGTAAAACTATAGGTATTGTAACCATAGCTGGTGTACCCGCCAGAGTTCTATTCGACTCTGGGGCTACCCATTCTTTCGTATCCATCTCTTTCGGGAAGAAGCTGAATATGCCCCTCAGACCTTTAAATCTCAAGCTGTTAGTCAGATCACAGTTGGGATTAGAGGATGTGTGAGATGAAGGTTATGGACCATGTCCAGTCCTTATAAATGAACAAATTTTGGATACAAATCTAGTACAGCTCGAGATGGCCGACTTTGACGTCATCTTAGGAATGGACTGGTTGTCTCAGCATTCTATGACTCTTTTTTTGCTGAAAAGAAGTTACCATTTAAGGGCAAGGATGGTGCCGAATTTGACTTTATGGGAACTAAGCTTCTTCGTAAACAGAAGCTTATCCTCTCTGCACTTAAGGCGAAGAGATGCCTCAAAAAGGGTAGAGTTGGATATCTGGTATCTGTGGTGGATATTACCAGAGAAGAACCACGGATGAAGGATATTGAGGTTGTACAGGAATTTCTGGATGTGTTTCCAGAAGATTTACTTGGGTTACCACTTGATCGAGCAATTGAGTTCGTCATAGACTTATTGCCAGGATCGGCGCCTGTGTCTAAGGCACCCTATCGGATGGCTCCTACTAAATTGAAAGAACTAAAGACACAACTATAAGAGTTATTAGATAAGAGTTTTAACCGGCCAAGTATATCGCCATGGGGAGCTCCAGTGTTGTTCATGAAGAAGAAGGACAATAGTGTTCGATTGTGTATAGACTATCGAGAATTGAATAAGTTAACGATCAAGAATCAATGCCCATTACCTTGGATAGATGACTTATTCGATCAGCTACAAGGTGTGAAGGTATTCTCCAAAATTGATCTTCAATTAGGATATCATCAGTTGAAGATTAAAGATAGTGACATTCTAAAGATAGCCTTCAAGACCACGTACGGACATTATGAGTTCCTGGTTATGTCTTTTGGGTTAACCAATGCACCAGCATCTTTTATGGAGCTTATGAACCAAGTATTCCATTACATGTTGGACACTTCGATCATTGTTTTTATAGACAATATTTTGGTCTATTCCAAAGACAAGGAAAGTCATACAACGAATCTTAGAGTAGCCTTACAATGGCTAAGAAGGGAGAAGCTTTATGCTAAATTCAAGAAATGTGAGTTCTGGTGTAACGAGGTGACTTTCTTAGGTTACGTAGTGTCATCAGAAGGAATAAAAGTGGACCCTAGTAAGATTGAAGCAATTGTAGGGTGGGAAGCGCCTAAGAAAGTTGCTGAGATTAGAAGTTTCTTGGGGCTAGCTGATTATTATCGACAATTTGTGGAGGACTACTCTAGGATTGTCGTACCTCTTACCAAACTGACCAAGAAAGGAAAAAAAATTATTTGGATCGACAAGTGTGAAGAGTGTTTCCAAACATTGAAAGCATAGTTGATATTGGCTCCCATCTTGATCATTCCAATACCAGGGCAATCATTTACCCTGTCTACTGATGCTTTCGGATTGGGTCTAGGATGCGTGCTGATGCAAGGTAAATAAGTAATTGTGTATGCTTCAAGACAACTGAAAGAGGATGAGAAGAATTACCCTACTCATGATTTGGAGTTAGCAGTGGTGATTCATGCAATTAAGACTTAGAGACATTACTTGTATGGTAAGAAATTTCAGATTAAGTTGGATCACAAGAGTCTTACCTATCTCTTCACCCAAAAATAGCTGAACATGAGACAGAGAAGGTGGTTGGAACTCCTGAAGGATTATGACTACAATATCCAGTATCACCCAGGTAAGGCTATTGTGGTAGCTAATGCTTTGAGCAGAAAGGGAATAATGAAGCCAGAAGAAGGACCTAGTACCAACGTCGCCTTGTGCTTCACAGCAACAGTTTTGGATTGGGAAGAAGAGTAGCGTATTATAGAAACATGTGATGATCCGATAGAGCAAGGACTGATCCACAAGTTCTTCGTTATGTTCACATCATTGAAGATCGTCCCAGATTTGATAGACGAGGTGAAAGCAACAATTCTATTATATCCACATTTGAGAATGGTACAAGAAGATTTGGGGAAGGGTAAGACAAATCTTGACTTTACATTAGATCCAGATAAGATTCTGAGACACAAAGGATAGTTATGTATACTTGTAAGTAAAGATTCAGACCTTCAATAGAGAATAATGTTAAAATCTCATTCTACCTCGTATTCGATGCTTCCCAGAAGCACTAAAATGTACTATGATCTGAAGAGGTCCTACTGGTGGAGAAGAATAAAAGCTGATGTGGCTAGGCACGTATTCTAGTGCCTGAATTGTCAACAAGTAAAGGCTGAAAGGCAAAGACCAACAGGTTTATTATAGCCACTATAGGAGCCAGCTTGGAAATAGAATTGCATCACTACGGACTTTGTTACTGGGTTACCACTGACTCCCAAGTCAGTTGACGCAGTTTGGTTGATTGTCGATCATCTTACCAATACAACTCGTTTCATTGCTATACAACCTCAATATATGTTGAAGAAACTAGCAAAGCTATATGTAGATAACATAGTCCGATTACATGGTGTACCTAAAAGCATAGTATCTGACAGAGACCCACGCTTTACTTTAAAGTTTTGGGAGGGATTATAGAAGACAATGGAAATGAAGTTGAAATTTAGTACCGCATTTCACCCTCAAACCGACAGACAGTCGGAGCGGACCATTTAAATTCTAGAAGACATGCTCTGAGCCTGTATGATCAATTTTAAAAGAGCATGGGATGAGAAGTTGCCATTGATCGAGTTCGCTTATAACAATAGCTACCAAGCTACTATACAGATGTCACCCTATGAAGCATTGTATGGTAGAAAGTATCAAACTCCTTTGTTTTGGAATAAAGTCGAAGAATAAAGAATCGTCAGACCTGAGTTTGTCGAAGAAATCTGTCAAGCAGTAGACATAATCAAGGAAACAGTTAAGATGGCTCAAAATCATCAGAAGTAGTATGAGGATAACCGACACCAAGACCTTGAATTCATTGTAGGTGACAAGGTATTCTCGAAGATATCACATATGCATGGTTTGAAGCGGTTCGATAGGAAGGGGAAGTTGTGTCCCAAATACATTGGACCTTATGAGATTTTGGCAAGACATGGGAAGGTAGCATATCATCTTGCATTACCACCATCTATGTCTAGTGTACATGATGTATTTCATGTTTCATTATTAAAGACATACATCAGAGATCCTACACACCTTTTAAACATGGATCCATCGGATTTGACAGAAGACTTGACGTTCGAAGTGGTGCCATTTGAGATCACTAGTCAGAAGGTTCAACGTCTTCGCAACCATGACATCCATTATGTTAAGGTTACCTGGAGAAGCCAAAATGTGGAGGAGATAACGTGGGAAGAAGAAAATATTATGCAAAAACAATATCCTCACCTATTCGACCTAGAAGGTATGTATAAATTTCAAGGACAAAATTTATTTAAGAGGGGGAGTTGTAAGACCCACACTCTACTAACCCAGTTTAACCGTGTCGTGCTAGGTCTTCCCATCCTGCTCCAGTGAACCAACCGTATAAGGAAACCACAAAGTCAGGTAAATAGACCAGTTAAACCAGTCAACTTACAGGTTGACCAGTTGACTATTTTGAGTTGTGTGGTCAATGGATTTTACGACCACAGAGTCAATCGGTCAAGCCCAGAACTGACTCTGTGTTTAGGAAACTTTCCTAATTTCAAAAGGCGTCTCTCCTAATTGAGAGAGGACTCTATATGGAGATTTTCTCTCTATATAGAGGATGTCCCTCTACTCTCTTTTACTCTTTTTGTTTATTCTCAAACCCTAGAATTAAGAGCAAGAGAGGAGAAGAAGAAGAAGATTTGGAGAGGGAGAAGCTTGGAGAAAGATTTTACAGAGAAGCTTACTGATGGTTTGCATTTCTCTACAGCAAGGAACCTAAGGTAAGAGACCTATCTCTATAGATGTTAGGTTGGTTAGAATAGATCTCCCACTACTGTATTGGTGAATTGAACCCAACATTGTGACTAAAATCATGAAATCTTCCAAGCAACCTAAAGGAAAATCATGGACAATGAGTTAAGGTTAATTGTTAATTGGAAACCAATGATTAAAGGCCATAGAATGACCATAGGATGAATCTCATTGTCAAGCCAAAGGATAAGATCGAAGCCAAGCCTAAAACATGACCAGAAGGTTGTGTGGTCACTTCATTGGTCCACTACATGGTGCGACCAGGGAGTCAATCACAGACATTCAGGAAGTGTCTTAGGGTTTGTGCAGTCGCTTCAATGGTCGATAGTATGCACGACCATAGAGTCAACCACACAATGTCTGGTCAACATATAATTGAGACCACTGAGCTGACCAGTCATTGACTATAAGCATATTTTGGAGACCAAACAAGGCTTTTTACTACTGTAACTTGATAGGATCAAACCTTAATATAAATTCATAAATTGTTTAGGTGTCGAACTGGTTCAAAGTAATTTTTAAAGCTTGGAAGAGGAACGAACATCACTTACAGGTGAGGAAACAAAACCTAAACTAATTAGATAATAACAAGCTACTCTTCTCTTTTATTTTTCTATTATTACAATGATGCTATGATTTGTATGATTGTTTGTGCATCTCACAGGTCATCCAATTAAAGTTATATATCTTGTTCATGCATATTTATATTTTTGTTATGATGATGATGATAGGAATAAGCATGTGATGTATGTATGGTTGGTGTGTTAGATGGGGAGAGGTTGTAGCTTCGAACCATTCGTGTCATTGACATTGTCGTATTGTTGTTACCTTAGCAGAATAATATGTTGTAGGGTATCAAAGGAGGTGATCGTGGATGTGTGGTTATCAGCCCTGTCGATGGATCCTAGCTCTATCTCTATGGGTGTATTGAGAGATGCTGGAATAAGGTCTTGGATACAAAGCTGTGATGACATCTAGGATTGGTTAGATACCAATCCAATTTGCAAGCCCTCGCCAGTAGGGGCATACATACTAGTTGGGGTAGGGTATCAAGGGGGTTCTAGCAGTGTGTGATCTGAAAACTCCAGCTCTATCTCTATTTTGTAGTAAGTGATATGGGGCGACAACGTGTGTAATCCATTGGGCATGCCTACACCCTCGTGCATGAAAGTGTGGTGGCCGTTTATCCTTACCATAGCACATTGCAAACTTATACCAAACCAAAGATATGAATTAAATGCATTCATGTGTTTATGCATTGTGTTGTTTACTCACTGAGCTATGTTGTATGCTCACCCCTCGGCATCGTAAATTTTTTAGCTGATGATGCAGGTACCACTGTAGAGGACTCTATGAATGCACCATCATATGGACACGTGGCGGCTATGGACGTGCAGATTGTGGAGGACAAGCATGATTCTTCATGCAAGTGCTTCCAGTGTGTTTACTCTTAGATTAATTTCCTATTTTGAGATATGAAACTTGTAATAGATATTTATTTATGTTTTGGTTTGTTTGGAGATAATTGGATTAATATTTATTTATCATGTTAGACACTCAGTTCATTCTTAACAAAGGCTTCCATTATTTATTTTATTATCTCTGATTATGATGTGAAATATGTTTAGTTTGGATTGTTAGCACGGTCCTATAAGATCCTGGCGTGAACCATTGACTCGTATAATGGTTCATTCACACTTCTAGTTCATCCAGAATTGGGGTGTGACACAGAGTTAATCTCCGCCTTAATTCTTTTCATGTTGTGTTCATGGTGTAATGTTAGGCCTTTGTCAATAGGTTGGAACTAGTGACATTTAATTGTTAATAGTTTTAAAATCAGCCAGGAGCCTTGGAAAGCCACTATCACACCTCGTTCCCGACATATCGATACTATGGAATGCAACGAGATCTCTTCCTCCTATTAGGGTATAAGAAATCCCCTTCCAGGATCACGTTTGATAGGATACACAAATACCAATCTATAACACTACCCACACAAGGTAAAATTTAACATGTTTAGAGTAATTAAAGAAACCATACATATATTTTCAAATAAAAATTAGCGAAAGTCTTATCTCAATTCAAAAGTAGCTGAAGTCTACAATTTATTAATGAAATATTCAAAACATTATTCCAATTAAAAGTATTTCCATAAGCTTAAGTATTATATGAAAGATATGGACAACACGTATCCAATTAAATTGTTTATTTAAATATTAGTAATACTATGAAGGAAAGTTCACGTCTATCCATAGATACAATCGTCGCACTCACAACTGAAGCTATGGACATCTTCGTCGCTATCACCATCAACATCCTTCACACCGGATGGATAGTACCTCAAAGTACACAGGATGCATCAACTAAAATATTGTCTACATACAAGGTAAGCTCAACCACCGAGCTTAGCAAGGAAATCAGACATGCAACATAAAAAATGCATGGAATTACAAACTAAAGTCTGGTAATAATTATAAGTGCCAGCTCAGGACAACCCACGCACTGAGTCTCCAGGCTACACGGGTCATCCCCATCAGAATGATAATGTCCTACACATGGAGCACAGTACATCCCCTAAGTATGGGTTCGTCATTGCGGTACAAGCCTGTATTACGCCAGCCACTTGCCCGCAACTCATCCCAGCCTGTATTCCGCCAGCCACTTGAGGAGGTGGTAATCCCACTAGTTAACTCACCCGCCCACCCATATTACATCGGCCATGGGGAGCATCGCAGCTATGTTCATACCACCCTTTATTAAACTCATGCCAATACATAATCCCCTAATGACTAGAGGTATGGTTATTAGGGTAAATTATTATTCAACTAACCAAGTTCTCCTATTAACAAATTACTTGGACGTCTTGACTTGGCTAAGTTACATATGGTCAATGCAAAGTAGCATCAGTAAGAAGTGGTGCAAGCGTCCCATTCCACCCACCTTCCTCCTTACCGACTTAATCAAACATCATGAACCAAATACGGGTCAGTCGCTTTTGTGGAAAGGTAGCAGGTGTCCCATTCCATCCACCCTCCAATCCTTACCGGCACTATTAACCCCAAACTCAAGGAATGCATATGCATGATCACACAAAGTAGTTTATTGGATGACATGTTATCAAACAAGAGCATGTTATCAATCGCATCCATCATACAGCAAGTTCAAATATAACTATTCTACCAAACAAGGGTCTAATCCCCTTACTTGATCGGTAATCAACAAATATATTAGAAGCACGGCTTCAAATAGCTTTCCTAAGTCTTTTGTACCTTTAATATCAACATAAATAATTGTTATTAATCCCATTATTCATATTTAATCATTTTGCTTACTGTTAGTTTCTATCGTTTGCTTAATTAAACATCCTATTACATTATTAATATTTTCAGGGGTCTGGTAGTCTAGTTTTGACAGAATACACTTGCTGTCCAAAGGTTCAAAGCATTTCTATTAGTGGACAGCAAGCCTAAAATCAGCTTCATCGGTTAATAATCGAAATAATTAATAAAACATATCAATAAACATGATGACAGTAATTCAAGACCTTAAATGGGCTTAATAAAATCTAAGAAGGCTTTTGGCCAAGTTTGGCCGAGAATCGACTCAAAAACACGTGCGGCACATGGCATGTGTTGCATGTCGCGACAGGTAAGCCATGTGGCGTGTGCCATCAACCTCATGTCACAACTTCGTCAAAACGACTCGATTTTGACACTGTAGTTTTCTTTAATTTTTCTAAGCAAGAATAAGAAGTTTGGGCTCAAAATTCCATTTCTACTTCAAGTTATGGATACCGTTTGATTTCCCAGGCAATCAATATTGCTGGATCTGGTTTTAAACCTCTGATCCGATTACATCAACTCTTCTAAGGGATATAAACACATAGGCAAGTTCATAAAATTCCAGAATGTATGATGTCCAAGAATGGTCATCAATAGAGGTCATTTCACCGTGCAGCACATGGCATTGACCGTACGGTCTTGACCACAAGCACCCACATGCCATCGATCGCATGTCGAAACATGATCATAACCTGTTGATTTTCACACGGTGATCTTCTTAAATTTTTTAAGCCTACACAATGAGTTTGGGTTCAAAAATACCATTCTAGCTCACTCGATTGATACCGATTTCATTTCCTAGTTAACCGATATTGCTGGATCTGATTAAATCACATAGATCTAATTTCTAGCAATACAAGGAAAGGATCATTCATGGCTTTGGATTGTAATAGGTTATTCAAATTTGTCATGAAGGTCTTGGATACCTAGATCAAACCATCTGTCCATTTAAATTTATTTTCCAACATTTAATTGGTCTTGATCCCTTCTCAAGACTAGTTCAATAACTTGGTAAAGGAATAGATAAATCATTCAATCTTAAAGGTAGAATATTCAGATTCATTTGTTCATTATATTATCCATTGATCATCAATATTCAAGTCTTGGTTCCTTAACAAATCTGATCCACACACTTACAAGTATTTGGGTGTGTATCAGAGATGAAGAAAGGAGTCTATAACCAGGAAGCCTTAATTAATAATCTCTCCATGGTTACTAATTTGGTTGGATGTGAAGGAAGATCAAGAAAGTAAGAGTTTGATACCAGTGTTGTCAGTGAGGGCATCAAGCTTTTGCCAATGATAGTAGAGTTTCCTTTCTCCTTCTTCCCTTTTCCTTCTCAAATTCGCCCTTCTTCCCAAAATGCATCAGAACTTGTCCCTTTCTCCATCTATCTTGCTTCTTTCCTCTCCAAAACCAATCAGCCTCTCTTTCCTCTCCCTTTCTCTCACATTTTGTCTAAATGGTAGAGAATTGAGGGAGAGCAGTGAATAGGAACTCTATTCACATTAGATTAGGGTTTGGATTGGGTTTCTAATCATGGTAGGTTAAAGGATTCCCACCTTCTTATCAATTTCAAAGACAATGAACCTGGACACATTTTTCAATGAGTCCAATTCAAGATTAAACTTGACCATTGGTCCAAATGGGTTGGTTTTCTAAACCAGGCTTGTTTCAGGAGGTGCGGCATGTGTTCGACCACACCTTAGTGGTGTCATGTGTTGGAACCTTGGCAAGTTTGTTGGGTTGTTGTCATTGTTGGCAACACATTCTAAGTGGTTCTGGAGAGATGACAGAGTCTCAGTTAGCATGGTTGTGTCTGGGACACTTATTCAGTGTTGTAGAGGAGAGAGAGTATGTATGGGCCCCACTGAAGTTCCAATGATGGTGTGGCACAACAGATGATGAGAGAGACCAATTATGGAGAGAGACACAGTGGCAATAGTTGAGGTGAAAGAAATGCAAAGAAAGAAGAGAGAGAAGATGATGATAGATAAAAGAAAGAAAAGAAAAGAGGAGAGAGAAAGGAAGAGAGAGAAAAGAGGAGAGAAAAAGGAGGAGAGAGAGTGGTGGGGACCAGGTGGGTCCCATCTGGTGTGGCTTGCCACCTTGGCAGCAGCCAGACCTGGCCATAGGCTAACCCTGCCAAACAGCCCAGCAACACAGTGCCATGCCGCGCACACAGCAACAGGCACTCTTGTCGCGCGCTCGCAGTACTAGCACAGTGTAATGCGAGGAGAGAGGTCAGCCACACCTGCAAGCAGCATGTCGTAGGCCCGCTTACCATGCACACACAAAGGACCTGTGCTAGCGTAAGGCCATGCCTATAAGCATTAGTGCTCATGGCCACGCCATAAGCATGCTCGCAAGCTCGCAGGACCCGTGCTCTGGCAAGGCCATGCCGCAAGCATGCCCGCAAGCTCACAGGACCCATGCTCGCTCAAGGCCATGCTCCAAGCATGCCCGCAGGCTCACAGGACCCGTGCTTGCGCAAGGACATGCCGCAAGCATGCCTGCAAGCTCGCAGGACCCGTGCTCGCGCAAGGCCATGCCGCAAGCATGCCTAAAAGCTCTCAGGACCCGTGCTAGCTCAAGGTCATGCCCCAAGCATGCCCTCAGGCTCGCAGGACCCGTGCTCGCTCAAGGCCATGCCGCAAGCATGCCCGCAGGTTCACGGGATTCTGATCCAGTGACTAGGATAGCCGCTGATCACGTAGGGCGTGATGGATTCAAATCGTGAGGTCCAGCATAACTCCCGCTTTAATCTGACAAATCCAGCGGCTTGGATTGAAGATTCCATCTTCCGCGAATGAGAACTCGACAATGTCGAGCCGTACGTCAGAAAGTGACTACTACGGTGCTTCGTGGCGCACAGAATGGCTCTAGAAAATTCCTTTTGGAATGTTTCTAATGGCCGATCTTTGGATGGCCATATCTCGGTCATCTGATGTCCGATTTGGGTGATTCAAAATCCCACGAACTCATCTCTTCGAGTAGAATCAACCTGCAACAAAAAAAAGGGTTTGAAGAGGTTAGCTACTAGTTTTGGAGATAGAAGGTTTTAGGGCTCATTCATTGTGTAAAAACCATCTCCATCTGCCTCTCCTTGTTATTAATGGCTATCTAAAGCATTGGAGAGGCAATGTGAGCACCCATTGAGGCATAAGAGTGAGTTTTTGTGTGTGAGGGTTGTTGGAAGAGTGCCAACACCTATGAGAGGTTGTAAATGTACATCCATCAACATTGAAGAGCTTAGGAAGACCAAATGGTGAGCATCACTCAGTCTTGAGCACCCTGGGAAGGTAATCACTCACACAAGTCCATTTACATTGTAATATGCTATATGGGGAAGGTTTGTAATCTTTATTTAACAAATACATTGTAACCTGTCAAGTTAGGGGCTTGACAAGTAACTTGACAAGAATGAGGGTTGTAGCTAAAAATAGGAATGAGGCTTGTTGCCTAGGACTCAATTGCAGCTAAGAATGTGGTCGATGTTATAGCATCTAGGTTGTAGGTGCAACCATAGCATTAAAGTAGCGTATTGGATATAATACGAAACCCTGGTTAGGGTATTGCCTCATGGAGTAACCATCACAGTGTGTGATAGGTGAACCACGTTACATAGTGTGTCATGTGGATGTGGATGTGCTTACTTGTATTGTGCATTTGAAGTGCGTGGGTTGCAGGTCTGGATGTACATACTTGGTAGGCCAAGCCTCTGGTATGGATACCTGTAGGTCTGTGGCATAGTGTGTTACACGAAATGTGTTAACAGAGAAATATACGAATGACCACCCCAGTCAGCTCAAGGCAGCATTGTTCATTCAGCCTGGACTGACCTCACAGTGTTGGGAAGATTTTTAGTGGTCACTGATTCACCCCCTCTCTCAGTGTCAACTTGAAAATTACATCGTGTCGGACCCCTTATTTGGATCCTGATCAAATATTTAAGTGTGAAGGGTTTTAGTAAGTTACCTCTATTAGGTTTCATAGGTCTGGTTCTCATTGATTTAATTCGCTTATCATGGTAAGACCTATTACAAGTCAAAATTTCCAACTCGGGACAGAAATTTAGGCACGGGTCTTACAGCCACTGCTTCCATTATGACTTTTTACGGTCCTAATGCAACGAGAATCGGGAAATACAAGGTATACTCTTATAAGAGGCAACTATCAATCAAACTGGTGGTAAGATCACAAAGTATTCTCTGACTAATAATAGCAAAAGAAAAAGAGAAAATCAAAACAAAAAAAGAAAAAGATGGATTCATTCATTAAAGTTATAAAAATTATTATGAACATAGATATACCAAATCCATATTTTATTCTACAATCTATTTTTTATTGTAGCTACTAAACAACATTTTTTTTATTAAAAATAGTTTTTTTTTAAAATAACTTTTGATAAATAGATAAAAAAAATGGATCCAAAGAGGGCCTAAGAAGAGCCTTGCTGGAATTGTGTGGCCCAACACAGATTTATTGTATTATTTTTAAGTATTTTCTTTGGACATTTTTATCTCTATTTTGAGGTATATATATATGGCATGTGGCTTGTATATTTTGTAGGCTTATAAATTATTTATATGGTACCATTATTTTTTATCTATTATATTAATGGACTGGTTTTGTGGATGATTATTCGAATAAACCACTTTATAGTCCTTAGCTTGACCGCACCTATCATGATGCATTATGTGCTTACATAGGCATTGATTGGCCATGATGGGTTTGAGGGGTGTAAGTCAAAATTGCTTAGATTATGGGAGACATGGGAACTAGTCTCTCGACGGTCAGTGTACATATTGTAAGACCCGTATCGAACTAACCTGGTTTTACCACCTTGAACCAGGTCTACCCATCATGGTCGAGCCAAATGGATCAAGTGCGTGAGGGAGATCACGATCCCAGGTATTAAACTGACCCAAAAACACTAAAAATAGGGGGAGGGTTGCATACCCAGCAAGGTAGGGTCGGACCCCCTTGTATAAAAGTCAGACCCTGAGATTTATATCGGGGGTCAGACATTTTAAGAACCAGGGGTCGACGGGATCTCCGACCCCCTCATCGACCCCCAGTCTGCCGACAGAAATCATGATTTGGAAACTTTCCAAATTTCAATGGGATTCTTTCCTAATCTCAATGGGACTTATTTTAAGAGTTTCTACTCTATAAATAGGATGTCCCTAAGCCTCTTTCACTCCTTTTAGAACCCTAATTGGATTAAGAGAAAGTAAAGATAAGGAGAAGAGAAAGAGAAGAGAAGGAAAGTGGAGAAGAAGATCAAAGAGAAGGCTTCAGAGAAACAAGCCTAATTCTCAGGTATGGATACTATCTCCATATAATTCTACAGACCTTAGAATAGATAGAGAAGAGGGAATGATCTAGGAGAAATCCAAATCATCCACCCATGGTTAGGTTTTCATGGAAAACCATGGGGGAAATCATGAAAGCCATATAGGTGAGTGAACTACGGTTCTAGGCCATAGAACATGTGTGGAATGGATTGTAGAAGCAAGTCATAGGACCCTAAACATGAAGAATGGACTGTTGGAGGAGAAATTGACTAAACCCACAGGGGGTCGCACGGGGGGTCGATGGCCAATCGACCCTACCGGACCCTGATAATCGACCCCCAGTGTTCGGGAAGTCCAGATTGTGGGTGGTCGCACCAAGGGTCGATGGAACCTCCGACCCTGGCATCGACCCCTAGTTAACAGCATGCTTATTAAAGTCTGAATTAATTCTAATTAAATTCTATCGACTTGGTTAAGTCTTCTAGTGATATAACATCAATATATAGTTGATTCTTAAAGCTTGAAAGAGGACCTACGATCAAGTAAAGGTGAGGGAACAAGACCTAAACTAATTGGTTCATAATAAACTGTTTTACTTTTGAGTCCAATGCCATGATTGATTTTATGCGTGTATGATTGTTATGTGCATTCAACATGTCATCCAATATTTCTATTATTACTGTTCATGCATATTTAACTCTTGTTTATACATTATGATGATGATGATGATGATAGGAATAGGCATGTGGATGTATGTGTATGGTTGGTGTGCTTGATGCGAGCGAGTATCAGGGGGAGGTGTCATAGGCAGGGCCTCAGCACTCTAGCTCTATCTCTAACTCAGGTCTTGCCACTGACATCGTCGTATCGCCATTACCTTAGCAGAACTATTACGTCGTAGGATATGAGGGGAGGTGGTCTCGGACTGTGTAGTCTCTGACTCTGTCGGGGGGCCTTAGCCCTATCACTATAGACATATTGAGGGATGCTGGGGTGAGGCCATGGATACACTGATTGGCATTAGGATTGGTTAGTTGCGAGCCCAGTTTGCGAGCCCTCGCCAGCAGGGGCTTACGTGTTGGTATGGGCAACAGGTACAGCAATAAACGTGACCATTGTGTGTACATTGTCCATGATTGGGTGCATGTGAGTCGGAAATAAACGTTACCTTTGGGCGGCTTCACACACTCGTGTATAGAGGTGCGGCGTCAATAAACGTGACCTTTGGCCATCTATCCTTTCTATAGCACATTACAGATTTATTTACCAGACCAAAGATATGAATTGAGTGCATGCATATGTTTGTTGGATTGTTTTGTTTGCTCACTGAGCCATGATGTGTGCTCACCCTCTCGACGTCGAATATTTTTAGTTGATGATGTAGGTACTACAGTTGAAGATTTTATGAATGCTCCGGTGTATGCGCGTGTTGCTGCAATGGAAGCTGAAGACTTAGAGGATATGCATGACCCCTCATGCGAGTGCAACTCATGCGTATTCTATTAGGATTTTATTTGGATTTATAAAAAGAGGTAATTAATATTTTATTTATTTATGTCTCAGTTGATACAACAATAACTTGATATTTTAATTATGATTATTACATTTAGAATGCTCAGTTCATTTACTATAAGACTTCTGCTATTGTGTATTATTCTGATTATGGTTGTGGATGTGTATGGTTTTATTTTTAATGGATACCGCCTATTCGAGATCCTGGTTGAACCGTTGGTTTATAGCGGTTCATCACACCGTTCTGAATGGTGCAGAATTGGGGTGTGACACATATGGTCTGTAAAATCCTTCCTGAAAAGACCTCGTGTACGTTGAGTAGTGACCTTAGTGTCTAATGTTCTATTGCTAGCGACTTGACAATTATAAGAGTGTATGCATACCTACAAACTATCAATTTGAATAAATTTATTTTGTTTGGTTTTGCATCCAAATATTTTTATTTATAAATATAAAATATTATTTATTTTGAATAAATTTCAACTACCACCCAAAATAGTTTTAAAACATCACCTACCACCCACAACTTTCAAAAAACATCAGCTACCACCCAAATGTTTACCACCGTTAATCAAATAGATCCACTCCGTTAAATGAATCCGTTAGTTGCTGATGTCATCTAAAATTGTTTCTAAAATAGACAATAATACCCTTAAAAAAATATTTAAAGATGGTTTTACCCTCGTTCACTTAATTCTCCACATACCCCAATTGTAGTCTGGAATCCCAACTTGAATGGAAGAAAGGAAGAAACCCTTTCTTCTTCGATTGTGTTCGCCCACCATCTTCGCCGACGATGACGCAACTCTTCTTCTTCCTTGACGACAATGCAACGCTTGTTGTAAACTCCCGACAACGATGACAGATTGAAACCGGATTTGAAGGTCTTGTGTTCTTCGTCACATCTGCGTTCTAAAATCCAGAGAGAAAAATAACACAGAAGATATGAAAGAAAAACATCAGCTATATTGATGATGAAAGGTTACATTAGCTGTAATAACGAACAACATTGAGAAATTTCTGATTTCACAACTGTAAGAAACGTGGGAAGGGAATAAAAAAGTTGGATCATCCCATATTTACATTCACTTCCAATCCGATCTTAGCGTTTTCTTTCTTTTTTTTTCAGAAAAAAATGAAGGAGCAAGAACTTTAAATGGAAATAAAAATTTCAGGAACCGGCGACGCTTCCAAAAATCTGGTTTCAAGCAACTTCAGATAGAGGAATTAGAATCACTCTAGGCTCCATTAACGCCACCAGCAAAAGCAGCCTGGAAATCAGCAGTAGCAGTGACGACTGGGTGGAAACTCAGATGGTGATGATTCATGTTCTTGTTTTTCGATCTTACGAACGGATCAAAAAAGAAAAATGGGTGCACGGTCGGCAAAACCCCAAATTGCTGATGATGGGGATGAGGATGGTGATGGAAGGAGGATCTCATGGCGAATCCTCCACTAGAACCAACACAAGAGCCGCCACCACTACCACCACAAAGATCGAGGGCCAAAGGAGGTGCTAGAGAAAACCCTTCTCTGCTATAAGACTCAACGGTACTGCTTTGATTAGGGCTCTGCTGATTGTTGGTGTTATTGTTAATCTCAGAAGTTAAAGGGAAATTAGTCTTGGCTTTAGAACCTGGGTGTTAGCTCGGTCCACAACTGCAAAAGAGGGGAGAACGATGAAGGAGAAGAAAGAAGGGAGAAAGAAAAAGGGTAAAAATTTCTATTTTAAAATCGATTTAGATGACATCAGCAACTAACGGATTCATTTAACGGAGTGGATCTATTTGATTAACGGTGGTAAACGTTTGGGTGGTAGCTGATGTTTTTTGAAAGTTGTGGGTGGTAGGTGATGTTTT
This sequence comes from Protea cynaroides, assembly GCA_028583415.1. Classification (NCBI taxonomy): domain Eukaryota; kingdom Viridiplantae; phylum Streptophyta; class Magnoliopsida; order Proteales; family Proteaceae; genus Protea; species Protea cynaroides. Next base: position 14,533,832 of record CM053269.1, read on the forward strand.
AAAACTATTTTGGGTAGTAGCTGAAATTTATCCTATTTATTTTTAATTAATTTGCAAAACTGGTGTATATTTTGGTTTTATGAAAAAAGGGCAGTTTTGTATTTTATGGTCCCTATTTATTATCTAGGAACACTTTTGGTAATTGTCAAGGTATGTCAAAAGATAATCTGGATATGGCATTAGGAAGCTAGCATCTCACTTAGGGTTGGACTTTATAGTTGGTCATCTCTACCTTAGAGATATGAAAATCATCTCAAAGTCACATAGACAAAGGAAAGAAAAAGCTTAAAATACCAAGTTATGGTATACCTATCCAGCTGAGGTGAGCACCCAGACTGCTTGTGAGATCCTTAAACATCAAGTGGTTTCGTTATATGATCATCCATAATTTTTCAACAAAGAGTACTTTCAAATCATCAAAAAGGTATAACATTCTACTTAATTTCTTGGATTAAACAAGTGACATGACATTTGTAATCGATTTTCAACTTTGATATGATATTATATATAATATTAAAATTCTTCTAGGATGCTTTTCTCAATAGCACAAGCATGATGGTTCTGCTAAAATTTTTCTTGTCTAAGATTCATATCCTGGAAGTGATTTTGTTTCTCATATGTGTTTGTACATATGAAGGTTTATCATATCAAAGATTAGTGTTTTTTTTTTCTCCTTATGACAAATCGTTACGTCTTTAAAGAAAATTTTAGTTCATTGTGTTGAAGACTCATTATTTTTCCTAAAGCTTCCTCTAAAATTATAGAAAAGAAAGATGAATAGTATAACAATATTTGTTATGATAGCTATGATGATGTCACCATCATTTATGATTGTCAATAATGTCAAATGAATTGAAAATGAATAAGTCTTATTTAGGATTTAAAAAGTTCTTTGAAATAAAAAGAAACATATGAGGAAGATGAAAGGATGAGTTGACAACTCAAGTTATAATTAACAAATCATATTGGAATTTGAAAAGATTTATTTTTTTTCTTTGACTTATCATAATAGAGGGATGGAGAATTAATACTAACATTTAGGAAAGAGAAGAGTTTGGGACGTTGGAAGATGAAAGTTTGAAGAAAATAAAAAATCATCATTATTTAACCATTAAGCCACTTAGCCATTACGCCATTAAACAATCAAGTAATCAAATTAAGTACTTAGCTATGGTACATTTACTTTTTTAAACTATTTTGTGCCTAATAATTGGATTTTCATTTTTAGATTGAATTCACATGTACTCTAATTTATATTTATTTTATCTAATCTCAATTTTAGTGGGAGTTAGTTTGAATATTTTATGTGAATTGGGTTTGGGGTTGTTTCATTCATTATTTCGATGCTTAAATATGATGACACCCATCAATTAATCACATAGATGAGATAGGACTGTGGATGGACTAGTAAACCATTCATGTCACTATCCATTGGATAGACATGATGATTGATTGAATTCTTCTCTATGCCCATCAGATACAGGACAAGTTTAACTTATCCTTGTATTGAACAGTTATTAATTCTGAATGGGCCTTGATTGATTGGATTTTTCCCTACACCCATCGGATATGGAAATGATTTGAGAAATCATAGGTCAATTTATTTTGCCAAAAAATGTTCAATGTTGTATTATTTTTGTGCAAATAAAATGGACTTTAATTTCTAAACTTATTATGTATATTGCATGCTTATGACAAATGGCAGGATCTTTTAGCTCTTTGAATATGTCTGATATTATTAAAATTTATCTCTTGATTGGACCCAATTATACTGAATGGAAGCATAAAATTGACTTGTTCATTGATTTTCATAATTATTCTCTTTGTATTAAAGAAAAATATTCTCTTGTTCCTAATGTGCATTCTGCCAAATTTACTAAGGTTGTCTATTAAAAAATAGACAGAGATAGATAATAAAGAGAAATATTTAATGTTGAAATACACGATAGATTCTCGTATGATTGGTTATATGAATAGTGCCTCTACTACAGTCATTCTTGATATTATTGAATTAAAATTTGATAAGAAATCTAGTCAACATATTAAAGGCTTATGAAAAAATTTATTATAGATAAATTATCAGAAGGAGGGGATGCTAGAAAGCATGTAAATAACATGATTGCCATTATTGATGAGTTAGGTCTACAAGGAAAATCCATTGATGAGAAAACTAAAATATCTACTATTTTATCCTCTTTGCGTGATTTCTATGAAACTATAAGACAAATTTATTTTGTTTTTGGTTTGGATTGGATTGTTAGTAATCTCTTATCTAAAGTTACTGGTCATGAAGAAGCTAAGTTGAGAAAGAAGGAAAAAAAAGTTCGTAAATAAATAAAAAAAATTGGCAAAAAAAGAATGGCACAAAAGTGAGATAAATAGTTTGCTAATTTTGTAAGAAGTCTAGACATAAGAGACTCAATGCTATTCTTTCATAAATTTTGGTGGAAAGCAATCCAAAGGGTTTCAAGGAACCTTGAAAAATAAGTGATAGTACTAGTTTCATTTACATTGGGAATGATGATAAGGCGTAGATTGAAGGAGTTTGAGTTTTTGAATTAAAGCTAAATGATTGAACAAATTTTGATAATTGAATGTTTATATGTATCTAGTCTTAGAAGAAATTTGTTATCTGTTTCAATATTGAAAAAACTTGAATATGAATTTTATTTTGGTAATAGAAGATTTTTAATGAAGAAAAATAGCACAGTTGTATTGCATGGTTTTAAAAACAAAAATATGTATCAAGTGTAATTATGTGGCAATGTTGTATGCAATGTTGAGCTTGATATAAAAGATAATACTACTTATCTTTGGCATTTGAGATTGGAACATATCAATATAAGTAGAATTGAAAAAATTGATTAATTCTAACATTTTGACTGAAGTAATTCTAGAAAAATTTTCAACATGTGAAAGTTATATTTCTAGTAAAATGATCAAAAATCTTATACCAAAGGTGAAAAATGTGTTTATTTATTAAAAAAATATTCATACTAATGTATGTAGACCTATGAGCATCAGTACAAGAGGAGGCTTCTATTATTTTATTATTTTTTTGATAATTTTTTTAGATTTAGCTTTATGTATTTGCCTAAACATGAGTCTGAAGCTTTGGAGTTTTTCAAATCATTTTGGCTTAAAATTGAAAATTCGACTAGGCAAGTGATCAAATCAATAAATTCAGATAGAGGTAGAAAATATATGTCTGATGATTTTGAGATGTGTTACCTTAAAAATGATATTAAATATTTTCATACTCCACATCATATTTCAGAGGCTAATGAAATTACAGAAAGACAAAATCGAACTCCGCTAGATATGGTTCGATTAATGATGGCAAGAGAAAATTTATCAAGTTCTTTTTGGAGAGAGGTATTATATGTAGCAATGCATATTCTAAATAGTTGTATTATGGTAAGCAAGCAAGTATTACTCATATAGCTGTATTACTCATGTTTTGATTTCTGATCTAAATAGGAATAAATTACTATTAAAAATCAAAAGTTGTGTCATGATTGGGTATCATAATCATTCTAAAGGATACATGTTATATGATCCTTAGGATAGAGTGATACTTGAAAGCAGAAATGTGACATTCCTAGAAGATCGCTTTAATAATGGGAGTTGTGATGATGTTGATAAAAATATTTTGGAGGAATTAGTAGAAACTAATGGAAGTCATCAAGACTCTATTATTGAGGGGTCCTCAGATTCTATTATTTCTTCAAACATTAAAAATGTTAAACAACATGTTAAGCCCTTAAAAAAGGTAAAAGGATATCAAAAGCTCCATACATATTATATTATTATGTATTTTTGGGAGAATTATATGAAAGAGTGACCATAAATGAAGTTGTAGATGATCCTGTTACCTATTCTCAAGCTATGTCAGATGTTGATTATCAACAATGGATTAGTATTATGAATGAAGAAATCAAATCTATGAACAAGAATGGTATCTGGCAGTTAGTTGATAGGCCTATGAATACTAAATTTGTTGGTTGTAGTGGATCTTTAAAAGAAAAAAAGATATACATGAGAATATTGAAAAGTTCAAAGCAAGACTTGTAGCTAAATGTTATATTCAAAAATATGGTGTTGACTATAATGAAACTTTTTCACCAATAGTAAAGATATAGTCTGTGCATGCTGTTTTGGCTTTAGTTGCGTATTTTGATTTTGAACTTTGTCAAATGAATGTAAAGACGGCATTCTTGAATGCTAATCTTGATGAAGATGTTTATATAAATCAGCTGAAGGTTTTATTTTCAATTGGGGTGAACACAAAGTATGTAAATTAGAAAAATCTATCTATGAACTGAAACAAGTTTCAAGGCAATGGAATTTACAATTTCATGATTCAATTGTTGGCATTGGATTCATACAGAATAATTCTGAATCTTGCATTTATGTAAAAAAATATCTATGTATGAACTGAAACAAGTTTCAAGGCAATGGAATTTACAATTTCATGATTCAATTGTTGGCATTGGATTCGTACAGAATAATTCTGAATCTTGCATTTATGTAAAGAAATAAGGCCATAAGGTTGCATATCTTACTTTATATGTTGATGATATTTTACTTGCAGACAATGATGTCAACATATTGATCGGAGTGAAACAATGGTTATTTAACATATTTTGAAATTAAAGACTTAGGTGAAGCTTCTTATATTTTGGGTATCAAAATTGAGCAAGACTATAAGCAAAGAAAATTAAGTTTGTCTCAAGAGAAATATATTAATACCTTGCTAACAAGATTTCACATGACTGATTGTTTTGGAGGAAATTTTTTTTATAATTATCTTAGGTCACTTATCCAGAATGGTAGTCCTAAGTCTACAAAGGAAAAATTAAATGAGTCATTGTATCCTTATGCTCTGTTATGGAAAGCTTGATGTATGCTATGGTCTGTACATAGCCAGACATAACTTTTGCAGTTATCATGATCAGTTTTTTATAAAATAATCTTGATAAAATAGATTAGATTGATGTACAATGGAACCTGAGATATCTAAAATAAATGTACAAAAGGCTTTAGATTGACTTATTGTAATGATCAACTTAACATCCTTGAATATTCTGATTTTGATTATCAAGGATGTGTTGATAGTAAAAAATCTACCTCTGATTTTGTGTTCACTTTTTATGGTGGAGCTATTGCTTGAAAGAGCAAGAAATAAGAATATATTGTGGAAGCTGAATATATTGCATTTGATGCAATAGCTAAAGAAGTTGTGTATCTTCCAAAGTTCCTACTGAAACTGTTGATAGTGGATAGTGTGGAAAAACTTATTCTACTTTAGCATGATAACAATTCTGCAATAGCCATCACCAAAGATTTAAAGTATCATTCTCGTGCCAAACACATTGAAGGTTGATATAATTACATTCGTGATGTTATCAAAAAGAATGAGGAAGTTGAGAGAGTATCATCTCAATCAAACTTGACCGATCCCTTTACAAAAAGTTTATCTTTTGGTGTATTTGCTAAACATGTAATGTCTATGGGATTGTGTTAGACCAAATAGGAGACTGTTGAAATTGTGTGACCTAACACAGATTAATTGTGTTGTTTTTATGTATTTTCTTTGGACATTTCTATCTCTATTTTGAGGTATATATATATGATATGTGGCTTGATTTTGTGACTAATAAATTATTTATGTGATACCATAATTTTTTGTATATCATATTAATGGACTAATTTTGTAGATGATTATTCAAATAAGCCACTTTGTAGTCTTTGGCTTGACCTCACCTATCATGATGCACTATCTGTTTAAAGACATTGATTGGACCATGATGGGTTTAAGGGGTGCAAGTCAAAATTGCTTAAAGTATGTGAGACATGGGGATTAGTCTCTCGACGGTTAGTGCACATGTGGTTTTGATGTCCTTCATGAAAAGACCTCGTATACGTTGAGTGATGACCTTAGTGCCTAATGTTCCATTGCTAGTGACTTAATAATTATGAAGTGTATACGTACCTATAAACTGCCAATTTGAACAAATTTATAGTGTTTGGTTTTGCATCCAAATGTTTTTATTTTTAAATATAAAATATTATTTATTTTTAATTAATTTATAAAACCAGTGATATCTTTTGGTTTTATGAAAAAATAGCAGTTTTGTATTTGTTTTGTCCCTATTTATTATCTAGGGACACTTTTGGTTATTGTCAAGGTATGCCAAAAGGCAATCTGGATATGATATTAAGAAGCTAGCTTCTCACTTAGGATTGGACTTTATAGTTAGTCATCTCCACCCTAGAGATATAAAAATCATCTCAAGGTCACACATGCAAGGCGAGGAAAAATCTCAACATACCAGGTTATGGTATACCTGTCTAGGTGGGGTGAGCACCCAAATTGCTTATGAGATCCTTGAACATCAAGTGGTTTTGTTATATGATCATCCATAATTCTTCAACAAAGGGTACTTTTAAATAGTTAAAAAGGTAAGACATTCTACTTAATTTCTTGGATTAAACAAATGACATGACAGTTGTAATAGGTTTTCAGCTTTGATAATGAATATATAATATTGAAATTCTTCTAGGATGCTTTTTCCAATAAGCCTTAATATGCAATTAAACTATTAAAGCTTCTTCCTTTCACACAACCAGCTTTGCTCCTAAGCAGAAAAGATGTTGACGACTTTTTCATTAGCCTTTGCGTTTTCACTTCTTAGCCTCCTCAATTCTGTTACTTCTGTCTCAATTTTCTCAAGCTTATACTGAATCTCGGACCCGTGGTCATTTGCTTATTCTTTCTGCACTCTCCACACAAGCAGCCCTAAGAGATTCTCTGTAAGAATTTTAGATAGATCCTCTTTGAGTTTTCCCATGGGATTTCCTATGAACCCTAACAAACACACTACACAGATTACTAGAATACAATGGGTATTGAAAAGAGATGATTAGAGACATACCTCTTGCTGTAGATTGATTTCCGACCATTTTTCCTTTAGCTTGAATGCTTGGATCAAAGTCTTCCACAGCCTGTCGGGATCCCTTGACCTTCTCTCTGTGTATGGGAACAGGAGAAGAAAATAATACCGTGGCTGTGGGGACTCTAACCATTGGTATTTATAATACCACCCCCAACCCTGGACCAGTCCCACAGTGGACCAGGTTGGTCCATCTCTAATCATACTTAAACCGGTTTACCCGTAACTAGACTCTTACTGAATCAACTAACCTTATAATTAATTAAACCCATAAAAATATCTTACACTCTCCCACTTGGGCTATATTAATTATAAATTCACCATTGATCCAATGTAGCCATGGAATCTAATTACACCAAAACCAACCTTTACTTTGATTCAGTTATCAAGCCTACCAATGTCGAACAACAGCGAAAAGTACTCTTACACATCCGGTGTACCCCCTACTGTCAGTCACATATAGAGGTCTACTTAATGACATAAATCACTTTGAGATGAATACTTGAGTCCAATGATCGAATTACCACGATCCCGTTACCTTAAAATCCTTATAGGTCAACGCACTTTGATATTATCCAACTTATATAGGCAAACCGCCCCCAGTTTGGACTAATATCATACTTTGGCTTACCGCCTTCTTTGGCTAAATACCGCCTTCTTTGGCTAAATACCGCCTTGCAATTTTGACATGTCTTAGATAATAAAAAATACATACAAGCAATAAATGCTCACCAATAATCCTGCCCATTAAACCACAGGCAGAACAATCAATTACAGATAAACCATCAATTATCAGATCTCCCACTAACCAAGCAGATTTAAACACTCCCACTGACAAAACCTTTTCAACCATTCCAAGAAAATATTTTCAACCTGTCTTTACATTGCCCTAGAGATCAACTATGACTGGTACAACTAGTCAAACCTAAGATTGCATAGTCAAACATGAAAAACTATTCACCACATCACTTAAAAAATACGATTACATGCAGTCATTTACCTTACAACATCATAAGCACAATTTCTTTCAATTTAATTGAAAAGAAAAACTTTACATTCCGATATTTCAAATAACATCATTACATTTTTAATATGGGAACAATATGTTAAGTCAAACAATAAACATAAAACAAAGTAAAATCAAGAGCAGAAAAAGCATTTGAATATAAAAGAAACTTTACAATATTCAAGCCAACAGATTTCAAGACCCTCCTACCCCAAATACCTAGAGAGTTCTTGAATCATCATCCCTTTCTAGATATGCTTATCTGGCTTAACAGTATTTAGTCAAACCACCAATCTATGGTCAATCTACCCATCTTTGAGTAATCCGCCTTGGAGTTACCCAATAATAACTGGTATTAGAGAGCTAGGTTAATAAACTATCTTCTGACCCCTTCTAAAACATTATTCTTATCTTTTGGATTTTACTTAAATAATCCCTTCGCAATATTTCTCATCTTAATACTGCTACATATAACCTCAATAGTAGAATACCTCACAACTTATGTAAAACTACTATGAAAGATACATCTAGGTCAAATGATCCTAGACTAGTCTCTAATTTTTTCATAATAAATTTTATTCTTTGTCCCAGGAAGAGAAAAAAATAGATATCAAAACATTCTTTGGGACAGTCATACTTGGATGAACACATCAGTGTATGAGTTTAAATACAGTATCAAACAACTGAAGACTCACACATATACCCTTTACTTGCATTAACATATAAACCTTTCATGCAAATAAATATCATTTTCCAAGAGTTAACCAACTACACATTCTCCTTTGGGATAAACATGCAATGGTCTTCTTAGTTTCTGTGCAATAACTGTGAAAGAATAATGACTCTCAAAAATCCCACCACCTTTGGGTTAATGAGACTCCCTAAAGTCAAAACCCTTTCATGCAAATAAATATCCTTTTTCAAGAGTTAACGAACTTCACATTCTCCTTTGGGATAAATATGCAGTGGTCTTCTCAGTTTCTGTGCAATAACTGTGAAAGAATAATGATTCTCGAAAATCCCACCACCTTTGGGTTAATGAGACTCCCTAAAGTCAAAACCCTTTCAATTCATATGCATGAGATTAAATACATATCTTTAACTTTGACAATGCCACATTTGGGTTAACACTGACTTTCTTAGCTGCTTTACATACCATGAAGAATAATATATTAAAATATATCATTTATTGTATATGTAAATGCACAAATTTAGGGTTTGAGGACCACCATGTTGGAACTGAGTGTACCACTTTGGTGGATTCCACCCAATCTTCACATGACCCATAAATCTTAATTTGATCAAAACTTGACAATGCCACATTTGGGTGTACATCGCCCTTACACAAGCATTTACAAATACATGAATTTTGAATTTAAAGACATCATGATGAAACTAGGTGTACCACTTTGGTGGGTTCCACTCAATTCCACAATGATATCCCCAAACCCTACTTTGCAGCACATTGTGGGTCAATAAATAAAATCTCATGCACACATAACCTTCTACATGCATTTGGTACAAAAATAACTGATAAATAAGCAGAAAACTGCAAACCGGATTAATTTGGGGTACCTTTTAATCAAAAATAAATTTCCAAATCACCAAACTGTATCAAACTATGTACCAAACTATAGAGCATCAAAATACGAAACCAACGCAAAAAACCACGTCAAAATCCGACCCTCCTAGCTCTCACAATGGGTGATCAAAGTAGGCTTGAGCATTCTTGAATCCTGAACCGGCTAGAACCGGTTCATCCGGGTTCGGTTCGGTCTGTCCAGGTTCGGCTATGGGAGGACCGAACCCACAAAACAGAACTTTTTTTTTAATGCTTTGGTCCAGGCCAAACCAAACGGTCTGGACCTTAAACTGAACCGTACACCGAGGTTCAACCTCCGGGCCAACCAACCCACAAATCCGGGTTTCCGGGTCAAGTTTTCGGGTCACGTAAATGGGTTCCCGTGTCAAATTTTCGTGTTATCGGGTCAACTACCCGGGTCGATTTTTTTGGGTAACCGGGTCGGGTTATCGGTTAGACAATTCGGGTTACCGAGTTGACCCGTCCCATGTACCGGTCGGGTCTGAATCACTTGGCTGGCCTGGGTTTTCCCGGTCTGGGCTGGGCCAGCCCTGGCGCGACTGGTCTGGGCCAGGCGCGCCTGGGCTGGGTAGACTAGGCCCGAGTCAACCCAGCGAACCCGTTAGGGTTAACGATTCGGCGCCGAGTTGACCCGACGATGACTCGACGCCGTCATATTTTTTTTTTTTTTTTTACTTTTCCAACTGCCGGTGCGTGGATCTCACGCGCCTTTTCAGGCGGCGCGTGAGAGCGCGTTGGGTAGTTTTCGGCGACCAACTTTATGTCGCCGGCTCCGTCTCTCCGAGGCCTACAATCCTGTATAACTTATTTTGCTTTTTAATGGTCCGAAATTTTTTTTCAAGGGTCCAAACCCTAGACAGGTTCGAAGAGAATTTTGGGAGAAAAATCTCTCCCTTTTCTAATCTAATCAAACATAAAGATTTAACAATACTTTTCCATTGATTCTAGATCTGTGTAGGAGTCTCTGATACCACTGTAAGAATTTTAGATAGATCCTCTTTGAGTTTTCCCATGGGATTTCCTATGAATCCTAACAAACACACTACACAGATTACTAGAATACAATAGGTATTGAAAAGAGATGATTAGAGACATACCTCTTGCTGTAGATTGATTTCTGACCGTTTTCCCTTTAGCTTGAATGCTTGGAATGCTTGGATCAAAGTCTTCCACAGCCTATCGGGATCCCTTGACCTTCTCTCTGCGTATGGGAATAGGAGAAGAAAATAACACTGTGGCTGTGGAGACTCTAACCATTGGTATTTATAATACCACCCCCAACCCTGGACCAGTCCCACAGTGGACTAGGTTGGTCCATCTCTAATCATACTTAAACCGGTTTACCCGCAACTAGACTCCCACTGAATCAACTAACCTTATAATTAATTAAGCCCATAAAAATATCTTACAATTCTCATTGCCTTGAAGCATTGTAGGCTAATGAGAACGAGAAATATACAACAGTTAAAGCAAGGGTTATAGTTAGGGTTAGCAATAAATGAAAGTTAAAGTGAGCTATAAGGTTAGGGTTACACAGATTGGAGGCAAATCATAGAGGGGTTCACGTTATTGTTACCAGATCGAGAATGATCAAATAGACTCAGCAAGGAAGGGCGACAACGATTGGAGATATGAGCTTCGAAGACTCTTCTGCAACTTAAAAAATGGGGAAAGGCAAGGAAGACCGCAAGTTGCAAAAATTGTGAAAAAAATATACAACATGAAGTTATAGTTCTACCCTTAACAGAGCTGTTGACACTAATGTTGGCGTTAAAAAATGATTAAGTTGTTCACCCAAAAAAAATGTAGCTCAAATTATACATCTATGCCTTTTTCATAGATAATTATTATAAAGGTAAAGGTATTTGTGAGAATTTGAAATTTTTTTTTTATAGAAAGGGTATTTATGAGAATTGATTTAGAGGAAAAGGAAATAGAGAAGAGACAAAGGGAAAAAAAGAGGAAAGAGAAGAACATAAATATTGTTTGATTCGTCGATTATCCTAATTCGTAAGCAGAAAAACTCGGCCGTGTCGATTCTTTGTTATCCAAATCCTCTCCTGGGAGGAGGGGTGGCACCTTCGTTAGATGGTCGACACATGGGGCTTAGGTGAATCTGAGTCCTCCGTTCGAGCTGACACCCCCTTGTCAGCTCAGTTTGTCGGCTCGGACGGAGGGCTCGGATTCACCCGAGCCTCAAGTGTTGACCATCTAATGGGGTTGCCGCCCCTCCTCCCGAACCTTTAGGAGGAGAAGATGTGGATCCTCATTTATTGACACCGGAACATTGTCAATAAGACAATGCCTTTATTATTTATCAGTTTAAATGAGTCCGGACCATAGTTAGTAAGTTCGGATACAACAAAAAATTGGATACGGATACGTACAGGTATTAAACGGAGTCAAACTTTGATACGGGGACCAATAATTCATTTAAAAAAAACGTGTACAACATTAATATAGTATATGTTTAATATGTGTTTAATACGGCAGCTTGTAGAAAAATCAGAACCGAAAATACAGACATATATTCACTATGCAATAAACATCTATAGCATTTAACAAATAAAATATTAACTTATAAATAATTTATAAGTAAATAAAAAAAACCTTCCAATCCATGAAATCCTACACAAAATTATCATTCCATCAAACATATAGAGCGAAAAACCATCATCCCATTAAACATTAAAACTAAAATATTACAATTTTGAAAAGTCTTCATATATAAAATGTACCAAATTTTCACAGTAAGTATTTACTAACAAAGGGTTCAACATTGCAGAGTTTTTTTACCCTAAAAAGAAAAAAAAAACACTGTAGAGCTTTTGAATCTCCTATCCATAGATAGTAAATATGAGTATAATACACGTATTATACACGTATCTTCTTTTAAACGATTTTTTTCATATTTTTTCGAATATACATAGAGAGTCTCGTAAATTTTTTTTTAAAATAATGAAACATATTATATATAGAAGACCAAAGCTCAAATTGGTGGTGCTACAGACAGCTTATATGCTTGCAGGATCCTTGCACGCCGACGGCTGTGGAAAGGATTTGGGGGACAAATCATGATTTAGGACTTTGCCGCTGGAGTCGCCGATGGTCGTGGAAGGGACGGAGGGATTCTGTTTTACTTTGGGGAACAAAACCCTCCACAGTAGACTTTAGGGTTCTTTTTTATGATTTGTTTTTTAATTTATTTTTTGAATAACTGTGAACGTATTATATGCGTTTAGTACTTCATACGCGTATTAAACATGTATAATACGTTTCATTATTTAAAAAAAAACGTTACTAGATTCTCTACGAATATTCAAAAAAATATGAAAAAACTCGTTTACAAGAACGGTGCACGTTTAATACGCGTATTTACAATCTATGGTCCGGACTAAACGGTTTTACTTCCCATGTTTAAAATATGGTACTGCCCATAGCCGATATCCTACCCACAACCTCATTCATTTCACACACCACTTCCTCATCTTCAAATTAAATCATCGCCATCCCCTAGCTCACCCTCTTCTTCTTCTGGGTTGTTTCTTTGTGGATTCTAAAGCGTGAAGACCAAACCTTAAAACCCATTAGAACAGGGTAACCCTAGCTGAACTCGAAGCTTCAGGAGAGAGAGGGTTGATGTCTAAATCAGTCTTGTTTGGTATCATGGATATTGCTTTAACCCTAATCATAACGCTAAATCTTTTGGTAATTTCTTCGGTTTCTGCGAATTCCGAAGGGGATGCTCTATACACGCTGAGGAGGAGCTTGTCTGATCCTGATAACGTTCTTCAGAGCTGGGATCCGACGCTTGTCAACCCTTGCACCTGGTTTCACATCACTTGCAATCAGGACAATCGTGTTACTAGAGTGTAATATCCTCTCTCTCCCTCTCTCGGATCAATTAATTTTGAAAATCAAACTCATTGGTTTATTTGAAGGGATGCTATATATCTCTGAAAATTTTTAGCTGGTGGTTGGATTTTTAGAGTGTCCGGGGTAATTATTTCATTTTCTGGTTTGTTTTGGGCATTGAAATTCAGTCATCTGGTAGTGTTCTTTAGTTTTTGAGTTTGGTGTAATGGCTTCCCTGTATGTGGGATTGAATTAAGGCGTTAGTCTTTTTTATGTCTATCAAATTTCAAATTTATCATTTGGCTTCCCTTTTTACTGTTATTTTCTTTTTTTAAACTTCTACCTGTGTTTTCATTAGTTTGTCGGGACCATTGTTTATAATTCTGGAAGGTAGGGATATATTTTGGAAGGAAACTAGGTCCATGGTACTCTGTTGCACTGGTCAGCTAAACCTCTTGGCTACTTCTTCATCAGAAACAAGAATTTTGGTTTCTATCAGTAACACTATCCGTCATGTTTCAACAAGTCGAGTTTTAATACTTGTTTCATAAAAATTCATGAGTGGAAATTTGTATAAAATAATTTCATAACTTTGTTGTTTCTGTCTCTTAATTTACAGCTGCAATCATTTTGGGCCCATTTGTGATTTAATTTTTCTTTTGGTTCTTTTAATATATGGAAGTCCATGTGTTAGTTTAGTCTTCTATGAGTACTTGTACTTCCTTTATCTTCCTTTACAATCTCCTGTAAGATACAGGTCCTCCTTATTTTTCATTTGGGTTAATGTCATATGAAACATTGGTGCAGGGACCTTGGCAATTCCAACCTATCTGGGCATCTGGTAGCTGAGCTTGGGAAGCTTGAGCATCTGCAATATTTGTAAGTGTATTCCCTTACATCTCACTCTTCTTTGCCAGGTAAAGACTCTTGGTTATCAAATGATAGCCATCTATAAACTCTAGTTCTCTGACATAAGTTTCCTCGGCAATAATACAACTGGTGCTTAGAAGTGGCAATCAGAAAAGACACTTGTTTTGTACTGAGATATTTAATCAGAATCGCAGCATTATTTTTATGCCAGTCCATGGCCATTGAAACTACCGGATTGGTGAAATTTGGGGTTGCCCTTTTAAAGAATATATTCAGGCATTTAAAATCAAGGGGGCGTTTAAGAAAATTGCCAGTATTTTCCCCTTGTATTCTGTTTGTTTATGAGGATGCATTATTCTTCTTATAGTTATTGGAAAAGAAGTAAATAAAAGAAATTTGTATCTATGTGTATCTTTGTTACTTTTTGTTTTATAACTCTTCCTTTTCTTGTATTCTGGACGCAGAGAGCTCTATAAAAACAACATTCAAGGGACAATCCCAGTTGAGCTTGGTAACTTGAAGAGCCTGATTAGCTTGGACCTGTATAACAACAACATTTCTGGAATCATTCCTCCATCTTTGGGACAGTTGAAGTCTCTAGTATTCTTGTGAGTTTAATTATCTCTTACTCTTGTCATTTGATGTGTGACTAGTGACTATGCTGGGTTGATCTATACTGCTTCTGACTATCTCCTTGGGTTGAGACTTGGTGTCTGGGTTTCCAGCTTGCCCAAACTAAGCTTTATTAGTCGCTTGGCTAGTTGAGACACCCAGCTAGCCAAACTGAGGTTGCTAAGCAAAGGCATGAATTTATGTGGATTGCTCTTAATTACAGGCGGCTTAATGACAATAATTTAACTGGGAAAATACCAAGGGAGCTGGCTGGCCTTTCCAGCCTTAAAGTTGTGTAAGTGCAAGGCTTTTTTCTTTTTTCCCATCTTACGCACCTTAGACTTGTAGGAACTTAATCTTAATCACAAACTTGTGTTTACATTACAGGGATGTCTCAAAGAACAATCTGTGTGGAACAATTCCGACCACTGGGCCATTTGAACACATTCCCTTGACCAAGTAGGTTTTCAGTTTGCTTGTTTTCTTTCTTTTCTAGTTCTTTTTAGTTTCTATTTGAATTATATATTCTTATCATTCATGTTTCCTTGTAGTTTCTTGTATTGAAATGTATAGAGAAGTGGTAAATTTATGCTGCAAAAGGATTTTGACAAAAATTGAAAAGTCAAAGTTCTGATGTGGCAGTGACAGATGAGAAAGCAACAAAGTGTTAAAATCTGATTGGTTGATATGACAACTGAATTCAATCCCAATCCAATGGTGGGATTCCCAATTAGGAAGGTTTCCTTAATTAAGTAGGAGTCCTCCTTTAATAAGAAATTGATGGGAGGGTTGGGATTAAACCAGAACTGAAATAAAATAAGAACAGCAATCGGATGTAAGAGCATCAAGCAGGAAGAACAGATTCAATTGCAGGGATAGAACAGATTCAGATTCAGTTCAGCAATCACAGTGGCAGAATCAGGATCAGCAGATCAATAACCCAACTCGAGATCTGATTGCAACTTTGATATGCTATAGCCTATTAGGATTTTAGATCTGAGATTGATATATGCAGAAACAAACCAGAAACAGATATGGCAATTGATTACAAAGTCACGGCGGAATATATATCAGTAGCAGGGAATTCCAGACAAAGAAACACCTTACACGAGAGCAGTATCAACCCAGAAAACTAACCCAAAACTGATCAGCAGATTGATTTGGAATTGTAGATAAACTGAAACAAAGAATGCTTACTTGATGGATTGAAGGACGAGGAAGAATAGAAGAGGAAGATTATGCTATGACCAAGGTTTCCCACCTATGGTCTTGGCAGCCTCTCACTGTCTGAGATCTCTCAGCAACTGTCTCTTACAGCACAACCAGCATAAGCCATCTTCTTCATTATTAAGTCGTGGGGAGGCTGTGAGCCTTACAATACTTTAATAAAAACTCCTAAAACAGAAGCTGACTAGAAGGAAGTAGTCTTCCCAGCTGTGGACTATCAAACCTAGTCTAAAACAACTTTTAAAAGACTTAAGAAACTGAACTACTACAACTGTAACCAAATGGAAATGAAAGACATCCCAATCATGGACAGCTGTAACCCGTAATAAAACAAACTAAAACTTACCTAGAAGATAAATTGGGCTGCTAACACCTGATGGGCCTAACAAATAAGAACTTAAATAAAAGAACTAAACTAATAACTAAAGTCCAAACACTTAAGAATAAAAGACAATACCAAGGCTTGAATAAATAAAATAACATGAGAAGAACCAGTCCAAACTGTGGGCTGTTCTTAGCCTTGTCACGAGTTGTAGCTGCATCAGATAATCCATTGGGGCATAGATTTTATTGGCATAATGGGTTGCCATGGCTTTCACCAAGGGGTGTGGTTCTAGTGTATATTGCAGCTTAGTTTAGTTTCCATGGAAATATGAAATTTTTTTTTTGGAACAATCATTAGTTGATGTCATTGACTGGAACAAGTAGACGCAAGAGTCTCAGTACATCATGCATTCCTTGACTAGCTGAAAATGTACTTGAGACGGATTGTGAAGTCATGGTGTTGAAACAAGTGCATATGACGGAGAAAAAATAATTTTATAATAAATGAGAAAAGTACTTGCACCATTAAGGAGGATAGGGGAAACATAGAAAAGGAAAGATAGATGTGATACATCAGTGTTATTAATTTGCATGCGTCAGTCATGAGACTTGCTTGTTGTCTAGGGATTACCATTTCCATATGCACCGTTGCTTTCTTTTTTTTTATATTTTTTTATGACATGGCATCACTTACCATCCTTCTGCCTTTGGTTGTCTGGATTCAGATGTGTGCCTGATTGCAGTAGGTGTGTATTCTGTACTGTTGTTGCTGTTTTAGCAGTTTTTATATGTTTGCCTGGGTATCATGTAATTGTAGATCGGTGTAATGTTTCTTGAGAAATACATGGTAATGCATATATAACTTAATGTATGAATACATGAACATATGTACATCAATACATTTAATACTTTTTGCCTACCACTTAAGTCTGTTGGATGCCTTGCCTGTTAATGCCTTGCCTTGCTCTTTCTGTCTTAGGTCCTAGGAGGTGGACCACCTTCCATGTGTGTTTTGCCCTTAATAGCTTAATGGGACATGGTTGTTTGATTCCCCTAAGAGAGGCCATGCAATATATGTTATGCCAGTAACTGTGCCTTCCTGTATACTGAATAATGTCTGGCCACTTTTGCTCCTAGCTCAATACCAATGATTGAAATACAAGAAGGACCAAAGGGGAAAAGAAATTGTGATTGTCCACATTTTCTATAGGAACTGCAGCCAATTCTTTTCACATTGATTTTTTATTTTATTTTTATAATTATTAAGTTTGTTAGCCATACATGAGACAGTTGAATTTTGTTGGATTCAGTTTAATTTTGTCATGTCGGAGTTTATTTGAAAGGTTCTCTCTCTCTCTCTCTCTCTCTCTCTCTCTCTCTCTCTTTTTCCTGTGTGTATATCAGTTGGTGTTAGTGGCAGAATTGTCATAAATCAGGCAGAAAAGGATAGGTTGGGTTCTTAACTTTGTTCCACAGCAATACTTTCTGAGTACAAGTGAGGAAGTTCTATTGTTAGTAGGAGTTGGAACAGGTTTTTAAGTCGTCCTTCATGCAAACTGTTTTACATTGTTGAATGAAATTAATTTGGAGCAAAGGCTTTCTCTGCATACTTGGTGTTTTTAGGTGGAATGCTAGGTCTCTTTTGTCTCTCTTTTTTATACAGTCTTTTAGCCATTCCCTTAATTGAACGGCCCAGAGATCATGCTTTTTTGTTTTTATTTTTTTATTTTTTTTGTCTCTGAACCCACATATTGTACTTATTTCTATAATGTATCCAACAACCAACCATTTCATTATAAAAAAATTTTCATTGTAGAAACTTTATTTATAATTTTTAATGAATAAGAAATTAATAATAGAAATTGAGAGGAATACAACCTTGTAGAGGATACAAAAAAAAAGGGCGTCCCAATGCATGAGGCTCCCGCTACTGCAAGGTTTGGGGAGGGCAGAATATATACAACCTTACCCCCACAACGTGGAGAGGCTGTTTCCGTGTTTCAAACCCGTGACCACCAGGTTGCAATATGACAACCTTGTAGAGGATACAATGGATTCATAATATAATCTAAGCCAAAAACAACAAATTTTCAAGCTACATCCTTGAGGAGCTGCTATGTAGATTAGATCTAGTCCTCCACTCGGATTGAGATTTCCAGTTTTGAAATAGAAATCTACCTTGCCTTGTCAGGTGTGAGAATTGCCCTCAAATCCTTATCAAATATTTTCTTGATTCAGGAAACCAGTTTTCTCCAAGTCAACTCACTAGCCTTGCTGCAAAATTCTAATCTAGAGATAGAATTGATGCAACCCTAGGTTCCAAAACCCATTCTGGGTGACTATGGGCTCACCCAAGTGATACAAATCCTAATAATAAAAAGCAGTGGCATCTCTGTAAATATTTTGAAGTTCAGGACCAACGAGTGATGAGAATACAGATTTAGGGACCCAATTGGAATTAAATATTCAAGTGGAGGGTGTTTCTGGAAATAAAAAAAGGGTGGGGATCAAATAAAACAAATTCAGAAAAATAAGGGCTTTGGAGTAATTTTATGAAAATCTTCCTTAGTTGTAAATATGAAATTGATTATTTTCAACCTCCCGACCAAAACATAGCCAGGGGTAACCTATCTCTATTCTGATTGAGAGAGCTCTCTCAGTTCCCCTCCTATCAAGGTGAAATTTCAAGCATAGATTCTTAACAACTAGGCCTCTGAAGATCGACCAGTAACAGAATCAAAGATCAAGGAGTAAAATAATAATAATTTCTGCGAAAAGGTTTTGACGGTAGAACTAAAACCAACTCTGAGAATGTATTGGTTCTCACAACAGGGGTCTTTTGGGCATGTGTTTCTGGGTTTGGATCACCCTAGCAGAGGAAGCTTACTCCCAGAATCTGAGGGGGAAAGAGGAAGGATCAAAAGAGATTGATCCAATCATCTGGTGAGTGACTGTTAGTACTGCCGAATAAGGTATATGTAGATTTCCAACAACTCATAGAAGAAGCTGGAAAAGAATTTAAGGAGAAGAATAAATGGAAGAAGGAAAGCTATAAAGAATTCACCTGAGAGGTATGAGGACTGAATTGATGGAGAAGTGAAGGATAGGCCACACAACCACTAGTTGTAAGGGGTGTTAATCCTTTGGGTTTCAGTTCGGTTCAAGATATGATGGCAAATTCAAAATTGAATTGATTATTAATCGGTTCCATATTCCCAAATCTAAACCAATTATTAATTGGTTTCCGTTATTCAGTTCTTAATCGGTTTTAAAACCGGAATGAACCAAGAAACCAGTTCAGTTAATAAATCTGAACCCCTCTCCCCTTTTTTTATAACCCTCCTGCCCTTTCTCTCTCTTATACCTGTCTGGTGTGGGACTTTCTTCACCAACACTCTGTGACTAGTCTCCATCCGATTCAGCTCCTACACGAACGGTTTCAAGCAAGGTTTTAGTAATTGATATCGGTGATGGAACCTGCCGATGCCGAAACTGATCCGATACCGATACCGATACCGATTCTGATTCGAGGGAGAATCCCCAAAAGGACAAAGGTAACTTGCAATAACTAGGTATCGATCAAACCATATCCAATGAGGTTCTGTTCGTCTCTCTAAGACACCGTTCTGTTGAGGTATCGTAGGGTCAATTGTGAGACGGTCCCTACTTGTTTCAGGTACTCATTGAATTCATTTGACAAGTACTCTCTCCTCCATGATCTGGTCTTAGAAACATGATACGTTTATCCAAATGGTTCTCAACTTCGGCTCAGAACTCTTCAACATTTCAAAGGTTTTCAACTTTCGATGCATAAGGCAAATGCATCCATTTGAGAGTGATCATCAGTAAAAGTAACAGAGTACTCAAAATCATATCTAGCTTGCACGTTGATGGGACCACATACATCTGAGTGTATCAACTCCAATAAATCATTGGCCCTCTTGCCCTTGTTGGAGAAGGCATTCTTGGTCATTTTTCCTGTAGATAAGAATCACAGGTCAGATAAGGTTCGACCTTTGGGCTATTTAAAGGTCTGTCCTTAACTAACATGTTAATCCTATCCATTCAAATATGACATAACCTAAAGTGCTAGAGATAAGTGAAGTTAACTGGAACTAATTCCTTTTCAACTCAGCTACAGTGCACATACTGAGACGGACTTCATTCCTGTTCATTTTTCTTGTCAACTTGAATCCCTGTTACGAATTGCAAATGTGGGTGGTAGACTTGGAGTCCACCCACCAAGAGTCAGTTGGTTCCACTGACAAATTGGATTAAAAAAAATGGAAAAGAGAACCAAAATTACCTTATTTTTCCTTTTCTTCCTGCTTCTTCAAGGAGGTTAGGTAAGTGCCACAGTTATGCTTCCAATGTCTTTCCCACATGGAAGCACTTTCCTTTCGCAGGTTTGTTTTTTTTTTTCTCCACTCCACCCTCTTTAACTTTTGGGGCCTGTTTGTTTGGAGGGGTTTTGGGTGGGGTGGGAATGTATACTATTCTCCCCATGAATAGTAGATTCCACGTCCATTTGGAGAGATGGGGTGGGAAGTGCGTAGAACCCCACAAAGCTATTGGGTGCTCCCCCCTCATTCTCCACCCCACTCTGCTGAAAGTCCCACGAAAACGCGAGACTTTCACACTATTCATGAGTGAAATGCAATGATCATTTTTACAGAGACGTTGACCGTTGCGGAGAGAGATTGCAGTTACTTTGGGCATTGTTATCGGCACTTGAGATGTTGGGGTCAACGGAAGTGGAGTAACCCACAACTATTCAGACTCTTCTAAGTCTTCATGAAGCTTGGCATTGACGGTAGTCTGAGCAACAACATGAGCTTTGTGTTTTGATTGAGCAGGGGTGGTCCTGGAACAATTTGTTTGGTTTGACTTAAAGGGCATCTCATCCTATTTGTCCCCTTCCACTTGCTTCTTTAAGCAGACTCACCTATGTAAGCAGAAATCTCCAAAAGCTTTACTGGGACACAATTTATGACCTTCAACATTAAAGAAGAAATCAAACCCAAGAGTCTCCTCTAGCTAAACTACCATAATTCTCATCTATCTGCCCCTTACTGTTGCCCACTGCGCATTGCCGAAGGGCGATGATTCCATCAATACCTTGGTCTCTGCGCATCGCCATTGGCATAGATCAATTGAAACCCATCTTGCCGTACTGAAACTCACCTCGCCATTGGTATAGATCAACTGAAACACACCTCGCCTTTGGCATAGATCGACTACAGAGATGGACTTTCAACACCACTTATGAGATCATGCCATCATCTCCAGTTCTGTAAGAGGGTTATTGAAGACGGGAGACGAGTCACTGGTTGAGTTCGAAGGTACCAAAGAAGAAGTAGGTATAGAAGGAACTCTGTCCCGAGAGCTTAGACTCCACTGATGCTGTAGAACCTGTCTCCATTGAAGATGAAGCTGCTGTGTGGAGAAAAAGATGAATCGTGTAAGTCTGGAACCGAAAAGGGGGCCAAGGGGCCAGAAGGATTGGGATTCGGGATTTTTTTTTTTTCGATTTTATTTCACACCCTTCTTCCTATCTCTCTCTCTAGCCAATGAAAAGCCCCCGGGGTGGGAAATGCCAATTTCCCTTCTATTTTAGTAATTCTACCATTCCTGCCCATTACCCCTGCAACACTTGGGTCCCACATTGACAACAATCCCACCCCACTCCACCCTACTAAACAGACAAACGGGTCTTGGGGTCTTACTTTTCTTAGCCTTCTTCTTCTGCCTTTCGGTTTAAAAATAGAGGGCTTAACCTCTTCGCCACAAACTTTGTCTGCTTTTTAATAGCTGCCTCTATTGCCATAACCTCTTGTTTTGGCCCGGATCTGTCCTGTGGGTCCCCTCCGCGCTGACTGGACCTGCAAGACAAGGAAAGGCAAAGAAGGGGGAGGGCTCGATGCCCCGGGTCCACTCCGATGCGAAAGTTAGGCTCTGTGAACAGTCAATGGGCTCGGTGTCGAGCCCACTAAAATATTATAAAGTGTGGGTGAGGTGAGATTATCCGACCTCAGTGTCAGAGCGTGAATCTCGAAACGGTAATAAATAAGCAGTAAATGTTGTCTCCCCCGTAATCCTCGGGATTCGCCCTATTTATAGTGAATAGTGCGAAATCCCTAAAATGACGATTTTACCCTTTTCGCGGACCAAGGGGCAATACCCATTTTACCCCTCTGTTAAATAGTTAACCTTTACGTGGCGCTGATGTCAAATCCGACGTGTCGGGGATGTGGATCATAGATGTATAATTCTCTAACACCTCTATCTCCTCTATTGCCATAACCTCTATCTTCTACGTTTTAATAGCTGCCTTTGCCTCTTGCAACATATTGCCCAGCTCAGTCAATTCAGTGATCTTTAGTATGAATGAGTTGTAAGAGGAAGGCAGAGACATAAGTATGACATCAGTCTTGTACTCAAGATCAAAAGATGTTCCTACGGATTCAAAAATTTTAAAGAGATTTCTTATTTTCATCGGATGATCAATCACCGGAGTACTTGGGGTCATCTTTGTACTCCGAAGAAGTGAGGTGAGCTGATGGCAAGCATGTCTTTTTATCTCACCACAATGATCTTTTAGCTTCTCCATCATGTCACTAGCCTTAGACAGGTCCTTACATGTATCGACTTTGGACTTATCAAAAAAAGCTGAGGATGTAAAGCTTAGCCGAGTCTCCCTGATGGAACTTCTCATAAGCTTAATGATATTCTTTATCATCGTTATAGTGGGGTATTGGAGGGGACTCTTCTTCGAGAACAGAAGCTAGTCCTATAGTGGTTAGGACCAACGTAATGTTCCTTTCCCAGTCAATATTATTTGGTCCAGTCAACTTATGGTCACTAATAATGGCGCTCTAGGCAATATTGGTCGATGTAGATATGTTGAAATATCTACAAACATGTATAAGTATGAATAAAAATGCATGATATAGAACCATGAATAGAAGTGGGCAAGTTTAGATCAATGGTTGCTCACATTACAAGCTTCCCCCGTAGTATATGAATGTGAACTGGAACAAGCCAATCCTTACGTGAGCAACTCACCTTGTCGAGAGTCATTGGACACATGTTGATTTGCTGGACCTAAGCTGTTCGCCTCCTACGCTTCAAATGTGTTTGGCCACCTGAGTACCATTTCCGTTCCTATCGGCTGACACATAAGTCAAGTGCATATCTATTATCTCGGAGTAAATCACAACACCAGGAGAGAATGCCTACTATCACAGTGCACTTCCACTGACTCTGTCCACTACCTATGCCATGGGAGATGAACATAGACCGTTCTGTCGACCAACTCGAGCATTATTTTATTGGCATCTGCAAGAGCAGGTTTACGAAGTCTCTACCTCCATCAACAATAAGATACATGGGAATTGTTCTTGTTTAAAATTGTCATATCATGCTTGGGCATAAAGCAAATGATTATTTTGGTGCACTTCTGGTTTTTAATGATGTTTTATTATAAAAAATTTGTGAAATTTTTTGATGGGAGAAAAACCCTAGCATTTGAAACTTGAGAAATACCCCCACAACCAGAAATGCGGTTTTAGTATTGAATTAGAGAGTTGATTTCTTATCCTTTTAGAATTTGAATTTTAGACTATTTTTCTTGGATTCAAATGGGGGGGTGGCTGAGTGGGGGTGTTTGCTTATTTATGAATGATATATGATATTAGACATAAATAAATGCTGCTTCTGTGAGCAACATAAATAAGTGCTGTTTTTTATTTTGATACATAAAAAAATAAGTGCTGTTCCTGTAAGCTAAATACCAATATGTGTGATTATTTTTGCTACCACGATGTGATTATAATTGCAAAATAAGGGTTTACATATGTTTATATGGGTTAAAATAAGGTTTTTCATGAGGTATGGGACTTACAATCTCATCTGGCCAACCGAGACTGACGGGCAAAAAATGGGCTCTGTCAACTTTTTAGAGTTCTCGAAAATCTTCAATGTCTCGACCTGGTCTAGACTCGAGTTTTTGAACCTAGGTTTGAAGAGGGAAGCAACCTTTATGGTGATAATTCTGATGGATTGAAAGAAAAGGGATTGTTTGAGTTTGAGAGCCATAAGTGGCCGAACAAAAGCTTTGGTTATAGCTATTTCCCTTTTAGTTTTACCAGAAGTTAGAGGAGCTCTTAGTCATGAACCCTTTGGGTTTTTTTAAGACGGAGGACTTTATTAGAAGAAAGAGGGGGGAAGGGGTCAAAGCTTCAAAATACAAGAGCAGGCCAAAACCCAAACTCAAACAGAACTAGAAACAGAGACAGAGTGGGCAAAAAAAAAGAAAAAAATATTTAACCGCTAATGACAGAATTCACATTGAGTTGGCTCCATTTAGGCAGTTAAACTCACATTTTCTTGAGAATGAGAATCTCTTGGTTGTCCTATGAAGACCTTGGAAGAATCTTTGGTTTTGTTTCCTCAATTTGGACATTTTGAGGTTTAAAGGTAATGGTTGTCTAGAAACTCATCACTACTTTAAGTTATGCTGAAGAGGAAATGTTTTGGGCTGTTGGGGTTTCCATCTAAATGACACCAAGATGTGCACAGATGAAAGGATAGAAGAAGCTTTGGTGATCGGAAAATTCCAAATACTCCCTATTATTGCCAATGCAATTACCACTAGGCAAAAGGTTTTATGAAGCTGTTGCAATTTTAAACCTTAATTCCTGCAAATAAGGATGATGACAAGGAGTACAGGGTTGGGGAAGAAGTTGGACAGTGAATGTTCTGAATCCCACATCAGAAAGAGGAGACAGGGAGAGTATAGAAATTGGCCTATAAAAGGACTAAGGGAGAGCGACTGAGGAAGAGTGTCAAAGGTTTGATCTTACTCAGTTTTAACTGATTTTAATTGGCTTAGCTTTTCCCTGTCTTAATTGGTTTTAAACCATCAGTTTTTTAGTTCAAAGCCAAAATTGAATCGATTATCATTCGTTTTTATTATCCAAAATCGAAATCGAAATCGAACCAATTATTAATCTGTCTATCGTTCCTGGTTTAAACGGTTTGGTTCGGTTTTGGTTCAAAATTCACACCCTTCGCCAATTGCATGACAACTACAGTAACAACAATACCCAGTTTCTTTTATTTCACTCTGCAGAATCGTGCTGGATTACATGCATATAAATAAAGTGGAAAAAAAATTCCTCATCTCAACCTAGAATAGAAACCGACTCAAAAGTCAAAACCAGGAAACTAGGGAAAAGACTCCTATGTATCTAACAAAACAAAATAAAATAATAGATTACAAGAATAACCCAAACAAATAATTGAATTTTCTAATTATCCCTTTTGGACCAAAATCTTGGTTTGGGTCCGGTTTGTCTTGGTCTGGGTTTCTAGATTGGGTCATGCCGGTCCAGCCACGATTATGCTACTGCATCAATAATTTTCTATAATTATAGAAACTCAGCAAAACAACAGAAAGCAGCTACATTGATAGAGGAGCTCTCTCTAGCTAGCTGATCTGCTAGAATTTTGCTAGTCTGGCCTTCAACTAAAATGAGCTTTTATGGTCTTGGAATAGAACTCTAGCTTGTCTTATCAGATATGAGTATTGGTATGGAAACCTCGTGGTTATTGTCCCGACTTCTTTCCAACCTAGGTGCATGACTCCAATTTAGAGAGAAATTCTTCCCAACCTTCCATCGAGAATCCCTCCAGAACCTATATGTAAGAACGTACAATTTTCACCCAAATCCTGCCCTGTGTGACCTATTTTCTCTAATTTTCAATTTCAATCCTACCTCAAGCCCTGATCTTTTTCTTCTTTTTTTTTTTACTTCGTATAATATTTCTTGCAAATTAATTTTTCTTCCCTGACTTTGGGAGCTTGATTCATTGCTATTCCTTAAACCTGGTTGAGAGTTAGCCTCCCTAGAACTGATCTCACAAACAGAATGATAGGTTTCTTGTACCAGTTACAGCTTACAACATTCAGAAGAGAATGCTTTTGGGAGAGTAAACAAAGGCTGACATGTGGAAGGTTAGTGGGAGTGAGAAAAGACAAGGAATAAATACTCTGTGCTTGACAGAGATGAACTGGAACTGGTACAGTTTGAGTTGTTATTTGCCGAGTCACCAGTTGAAATCATATGTTGTGTCAATCCAATTTCAGAATGACTTGTCTGAGAAATGCATGTTGACAATTAAGATGGACATGTTCACAAAGAGGAAGAGTTGATTGTTCTTTTTTCTTTGTTATGGAGCAGAAAACGACTGGTTCTTTTTTTGCTTGTTTGTTGTGGATAATGTAAATGTTTGAGGCGGTGAAAGATGCGTGGTTGCATGAATGACATCCTTTTTGGAATTCGTGGCTGCTTTTGTGGAACTTCCTTAATTTGAGCACTTAACAGACATTGCCACGTGGCACTTATGCCAACATAGCTGGAAGGGATTCCTGCTGTATGACAGCTAGATCCCCTGCTACGAAATTTTAGAAGATTGTTAATGAAGCTAGTTCTAGTGTTTGGAAGGAAACTAGTGGTCATCAAGAGGGTATCAATATCCAATGCTATTGCATCTTTGGAAGATATTACTGGAGTAGTGAAAATTGTGGCTTGATAAGATTGACACTCGATCCTAATCAATTATTCGCTATGAATGTAGGTTAATATGGGTGCCAATACAGGTAGGACTCGTATCTGTCTGTAGTCTCCAGTTTTCCTTGTCAGGAAGGGGTCCATGTCCAGTTTGATGGTATCCTGTTTTCTTCATTACAGGTGCTTGTTTGCAATCTTTTCCCCGATGTGCCGAAGTTTATTTATCATGGCCATTCTTATACTGGAGATAGAATGGAAATTTAGTTGTTTCAAGTTTTTGCTCCATTTAATTAAAATTTATTTACTAGTATATATTTTCCACTGGTATATCCATCTATCATCACTCTTTTTCAGTTCCTTTTGTAGGTTCAGATGTATTTATTTATATTAATGTACAAGTTTATGACCCTTAGACATATCAATTTCTCTGCAAAGTAGCTGTTACATACAGACCTACTGAAAAGCCCTGAGGGATTCAAATCTTAGTGCTTTTATGCAGTTTACATCTCTGGATCAGGACTGGATCAGGACTGGATCCTGTGATTGGATATCAGCTTAGTTGCAACTGGTGATGTGCACCACGGAATCTGGGGCAGGGAGCACAATGTTGTTTCAACCTTTAGTCTGAAATTTTCATTTATTTTCTGTGACATTTGAACGTGTAGAGTGAGTTTTGTTCATTCTTGTTGAAATTTCAAAATTGAATGTCGTAGTACTAGGGTTTACTGGGAGTTTGAAATTATGTAGCCTGTTCGATAGCTCTACTTAACTCCATGCTTTTTCTGCATTTTGCAAGGCTCTCTGATGTAGGATAGCCTAGTTTTCAAAATCCAGGGCTGAACGACAATAGAAAGGTGGTGGGAAAGGGATAGGATGGATTCGGGTTTCAATGAAGAAGAGAGAGTAAGGGAATGGTACTGTTATGGGATTTTGAGCAGTACATGTGAACAGCAAGTTAGAAGAAAAAAGAGGAGAAAAGATAACAGTTCGACATGAGAGGAGAAGAAAGATTGATCTGTTATTTTTTTTTTTGGGGGGGGTTGGTTAATTTTTAGTTCAACTCTAACTGATAGAGGGTCAGATTACATATTATAAGGATAACAAAAAGAGAGGTCTTTAAATTTAGAACTCTTAAGTAGCTAGAGTAACTTAATTAATGTGGACTCTAAAATATCTAAATAATTAGAATCATTGAAGCCTATATCTTCTGGATAATTTTTAGATAAATTGGGCTTGTCACAACTAACTAAAAGAGGATTTTTTTTAATTACTAGATAAAAAATTCTATTTTCTTATATGCCTTTGGACCCCACATTGGACTTTATAATTCAGCCCATTACTAATAAAACCCAAAGAATTAAAACCATTCACAATGGTTTCGCTTGGTTGCAAGGGAAATAGAAGGGAACGGAAGTGAAATTAAACCAAAACTAAAATTGTAACTAGGGCTGCAAAAGGGTTGGGTTGGGCTGGGTTTTCTAAAACCCTAGCCCAACCCTGAGTACATCTACTTGAGCATAGGCCCAATTCAACCCTGATACAGGAACTAAAAATCCAAACCTGACCCACCCTTAGGGTTGGATTGGGCTGACCCTGATTGACCCTGACCATGAGGAGGAAGGGAGATGTAGGGTTGGTTCAAGCTGGGGAGAAGAAGAAGAAGAAAGAAAAGTAGGAAGAAGAAGAAAGAAAAGTAGGAAGAAGAAGAAAGAACAGTGGGTAGAAGAAGGAACAGGAGGAGGAAGAAGAAGAAGATGACAGGTCTGGGCTCAGCCAATGGTCTCAACCTTGGTTCAGCCTAGTCATGACTCAGGGCCAAAAATTTGGACCCCTGACCTGCCCTCAGGACCATGGTATCTTAGCCAGGCCCTGTTCAGGGTCACGGCGGGCTCGGGTGAACATTGCCAAACTTGTTCTTTACGTATGAAAATTACAATTACCAAATATGGTAAAACTTTAAAGTGGGTTAATCCCATTTCTCCTACCTTCTGTACTTGCAACCAGGTAAAGCCAATAGATATTAAAATAGGATCAACCATGCCTACTATCAATTTCATATTTACTCATGTTTCTCTTCATGGTGTAGCTTTGAGAACAACCGACGGTTGGAAGGTCCTGAGTTACAAGGACTCGCAACTTACGATACAAATTGCTCGTGAAAGACTATTGACACAACAACTCACGAAATGTGCCTGTGTTAAATTGGTTTACACTGTACCAAAATATGGATGGGAGAATCATCTAATAACAATGTATAAATCTTTATTCACACTTATTTCAACTATTATTAGCATTTGTAACTGTTGTCACTCTAACTACTTAGATTATAATATCTGCAAGCTTTCTATGTTATGCCTACAAGATTCAGATTCATTATGGACTGCACAATTATTACTAGACAGGACAACTAACATTTCTACACTATAACAACTTATGTTATAATCTGAGTGTGCGAGTTGTTTTTCACTCCACAAGTTTCAGTTTGTACTTCCTGAACATTAGTGTTTCTTGTGTTAAATTGGTGTTGTGGCCATATTTGGTACAAAACCCATAGTTTGTGAGCGATTCTTGGGGATTTCAATTCCTCTAACTGATTCCTAGGAAAGATTTTTTCAAGTGATATTTTTAATGGTCGCTAGAAAATTTGGGGGGGGGGAGTGGATAATCTTTTTCGTGAACAGGTAAATACTATGAGTCCAACGCACTAACATATATAGTACGGATGATATCAACAGTTGGTATACCAATACCTATAATGCTTAACTATAACGAAAAGGACTAAAATAGTACAAGTGATCTTGTCCTCGATAAGAACATGCGTCCAAGTCATGGTAAGTTGTTTCAGCTCTTCAAGCATTAATGGTGAAGAACAAGGATTAGTAGTCCCGCAACCCCAATTTCAGGCATGAAGATGCTGAACCCAGACTCTACACTTTTCCCAACCTAATGGTCCACTTAAACAAAGTCTACAGCAATCAAAGAATCGGAGAATTAAAAAAAAAAAGAAAAAAAGAAATGGACAGCATTGGAGAAGAGGATGAGTATATCCGATAGGCTCACGCGCTTCGACTCTTTGGACTCCTAAAGAACAAAGGGTGTCAATGAGAGACAAAATCGAAAATCGCAATAAAAACTGATCGTTTTAAGGCGAATCCACAGAAACTGTAGAAATTGAAGGAATCACCAGCACAAATCAAATAAATCGAACTTCACTGACAGAAATCATACCAGATGGCAACAAAGTCGGCAACGGCGATGGAGACGAGGATTCAGAATTCTGAATCCTATCTAAACCAGAGTTTTGGCTGCAGGTGATATTCTCAATCAAAAAAGACGACAAGGA
Source organism: Protea cynaroides (assembly GCA_028583415.1). Classification (NCBI taxonomy): domain Eukaryota; kingdom Viridiplantae; phylum Streptophyta; class Magnoliopsida; order Proteales; family Proteaceae; genus Protea; species Protea cynaroides. Next base: position 14,564,202 of record CM053269.1, read on the forward strand.
CGACGGAAAGGCGTCGATGGCAACAGAGACGATGACGGCAACAGTGAGGACTTGATGGCAAGGAGTGAGAGCGGGTGAGAGAAAAGAATTGGAAAAGTATGGGGGGAAACAAAATGTAGTCCATAGGTGGCGCGGGGAAGAGGCGTGGGAAGTGGAAAGGAAACCCTACGATGAATGACATTTCCTATAAACTGCCGCTTTGTACACTAATCAATACCTGCGTTTCTATACAAACGCCGTATTGTACAATATGATTTGATGCGTTTTCTACAAAATGCCACATTTTGCAATATCAATTGCCACTATAGCCCTCCGCCGAACTGCCTGCCACCATTGGCCCACATTCTTGTAGTGTGCCTTGCAATATAATCCTTGTTTAGGAATGTCACGTGTTTATATAATCCTTGTTTAGGAATGTCACGTGTTTACTAATGATAATTTTTTTGTTCTACAAGGTCATAGAAGTAAAACCCTTTGGGGCTTTTGGGCGATCCCATTAAATCACATTATCTATTTGAGATTCCAACTTATTTGTCTATTGCTTTCAAACATGTGCAACGCAGCATCATACTTTAAAATGTCGTCATATTACAATTCATAAGCTGTTTTGGCAACAGACTTAGGCTGTGTTTGGTATCATTTTTGTTTTTGATTTTTGTTTAAATTTATAGTTTTGAATGGGTTTGGCATAATTTATGAGTGCTATTTATGAAAAATAAAAATAAAAACAAGTTAAAATTCAAAAAGAGGTCTCAACCTCTTTTTGATTTTTGGTCAAAAATTATTTTTATTGTGTTTTGCGCATAACACTTAAAACATGTGTTAAAATAAATGGTTAAAAAAGTAATTTAGTTTTCTTTTATAAAGCCACCCCAAATCAAACCCTCAAGCACTCTTCTCATTGAGGAACGGAAGTAAAGCACAGAGACGTAGACTTGCAATTTCGTCCTAGAGACGGCTTTGACGGCGACGACGATGACGAAAATCATTCCAACGTAGACGACGTCGTTTCTATCGATCGAGGTAGTAGAGGCTCTGTGGAGAACCTTCAATCGATCGATGGTGCTACTCCTGTATTTCCAGTATCAGTTGGGGGACGGAATCTACCTCTATTACCAAATCCTCCAACAATGTAGGGAGTTGGTCAACTGTGAGATTGGGTCACTTGACAGTGGAAGAAGAATAGACGCTCCATGACAGAGGAAGATGAAGACTTTCAAAATCATTTTTAGACATAGTATGTCAAATATGTTTTTCATTCTACCATCTATTTTTATTATAGCTACTAAACAACATTTTATTTTTGAATAAAAATTATTTTCAAAATGATTTTTGTTAAATAGATGAAAACAAAAACAAAAATGATACCAAACATAGCCTTAGTTGGAACCCTATTCCGAACATAAATTGTAGCCTCTCAAGCCAAATCTGAGAATGACAAAGGAAGCACAGAATAACTAAGCATCGAACTGGTCATGTCTAGTAAGGTCCTATTACATTTTTTTAGCACCATTTTGTCGTGGTATCTTTAGGGCACTCAACTGAGATACATTCCCATCCCGAGTCAGGTAGTTCCTAAACTCTTCTGACAAATACTCTCCATCTCAATCTGTAACGCCCCGAACCCGAGGGTGGGGAGCTACACGAGGGGTAAAACGGTAAACAAATACCAGGATTGATAGGTTCGACAATCAGTTCTGAAAACTAGGCATAATTTTTTTTTCTTCCATAAACTGGGTCTCAACTGAGACATAACGTCATAAGGCGTGTCTAAACATAAACACAACCACAATATACATAAACTGGTAAACTTAAGCATACAACAGAAGCTACCCAAACTACATCAGTTAACTAAGGAAAATACCTAACAAGGTACCCCTTCATACAACTGAAACTATAATATTAACATAATTGTACATAACTGTTCAAAAGAAAACTTTTGTAAGACCCACACCCAAAATCCCTCACTAATTGGGATTTTTCCTATTCAAGGTTTCCCACGCCGTCAACTGTAAGATCCGACGTGGATCGGATTATTGCACCCGACACCTAGGTAAGGATCCCTACCGGAGTGTGATATGAGTTTATACGACCTTAGGGGGGGTCCATGAGGTGAACCACTAAGTTGGGTGTGAGAGCAACATCCAAGGTTGCCTTTTTGCCCCAACTGGCGGATATGTGCCGGAGAAAATATCCACCGGTTGCCTGCATCCAGTTGAGCCCACATGTTTTGACCTAAGTCAATCTTTGGGTCTCTCTCTTTCTCCACTATAAATACCCCTATTTCTCCACATTAATGGTTGTTGGGAAAGACCTTGAAGCTGAGAGCCCCCTTTGGAAGAAGGAGCCCTCCAACCTCCCCAAAGACGTTGTGCACTCCCCTAGTGACAAGTAAGCGTTCTAACCACCCCTCCTCCCCCCCCCCCCCCCCCCAAAAAAAAAAATATTAATGGTCATCTCTCTCCCTACCAATGGTAGGTAATTACCACCATTAGTGAACCAAGACAAAACCTAGGGTTTGTCCATAGAAATGGGAAACCTCTACTATGGGGTGTTTTGGGTTCAATGAACCCTGAGAATGGTGGGGGAATGATCCCTCACCCATAGTAGGACTTAAAAAGTAATGGGGATCGATTTCCCCAACTCAGTAAACTTAGTGAGCTTAGCCAAGCCTGGTTCTTTGGCTTGGACGACTGATCCGAGCCAGATGCAGGGGTAGCCCTTGGCCCTAGCTCCAATTAGTGTGTTAGGGTTTAGTCGGAAGATATAGCTGGTGGAACTTTCCACCAGGCTATCATCCACCAGCTATCTCACACTTATACCATTTTATATAGTGGACTAATGTCACAGCCCATTCTGGGGAATTGGGCGTGATATCTGAGTCATTCACGATACGACCCGAATCTTCCAGCGATCGACAACCAGTGAACTATCAAACAAACCCCACAGTCTACACACACAATATCCATAATCATTAACAATAATTAACAATAGTTGCAGTAAAATATCAGAGTACAGCGGAATCATAATATGGAATAAGATGCCAACTAGTGATACTTTAATATAATAAATTTGTTATGCATTACAAACTGTTTCACAATATCTTTAATATTACATACATCTCCTTCTAATAACTAGAGTAAATCTGAATATATCTCTCTGGATAGACTAAACCATCATCTATCCACAGGCAGCAAAATCACAGAGGCAAGGCGTTGACTTAGGTCCTATAGATGCAATCCCTATAGGTACATCCCTTGATATAATCTTTCAGTGGAACCCTACCAAGAAAAATACCCTCAATATCATCAAGATCCATATCTGTAGTAGTAATAGAGGTACCTGCAATCAAAGCTAAAATAGATTCGATATCGAGGGGTGAGCTCCCATCCCAGCTCAGCGAGAAGTCAGGTGTCCAATGCAATCTTATGCAACAATTTAATGAATGTAGTATAGAAGCAAATAAACAAGCAATTATGAGTGACATATAAGTGTGTATGCAATCATGGTCGGCCTGTACCCTAGCGAGGATCTCGTCCCGTACCCCATCACCTAAGCTGTGCCCCGTACCCTACCGCCTGAGCAAGTACTAGTACTCTACCGCTTGAGTATATACCCGTACCCCACCGCTTGAGTTAAGTTCCCCTCACTAGAGCACAAGTCGTTTGGCCAAGTTGATGCATGATGCATGAGCATGTTAATAATAGGGTTACACCCCAGCAGAGATCTCCGTTTCACTCCAATGGACTGACCGTGCCCCCACTAAGGTGTAACCAGGTATATGGCCATGTAATTTACTCCCATACACTACACGATTGTCTACCCCACAGTACAAACACAATCATATCCAAATCAATCAATCACCCAACATGGCATGTACACGTAATAAGTAAAACTATACTCCATCAGGAATCCCCATTTCACTCTAATGGACTGATCATGTCCCCACTAGAGTATAGTGTGCCAACATGGCCCGTGCATTATGCTACCACACGCTACACGCCCATCATACATGGTCTCAACAAAGACTGGATCCAATAGAGATCCCCTACTCCCCACTCCCATGGTTCATCATGCCTCCACTAAGGTACAGTTAAACCCAACGTGATTCATGAGGTCACTCGTTACATGAACCACCATACATGGGTGGCAACCCAATAGAGAATCACGGATCCCCATTCTCATGAATCACCGTGCCTCAACTAGGATATCGACACATAAATTTTGGAACGCATGCCTATACTCCAATATGTTACATGCACCATTATACATGATTATGCACACAATGACATGAACATCTACTCTTTGTAGAGAACCCCAGATCCCTACTCCCATGGTTCACCGTGTCTCTACTAAGGTAACAACAACTATCAACATGGCCTGTGTATTGTGCTCCCACACACCACACGTCCATCATACAACATCCAACATACATAGTTATAGTTATATGCAAATGCATGAACAATTATACAATTTATTGGATGACTTGTTATAGCAATTCAAATGCATACACAACAATCACATGCTCAAACTTTACGTGACCTGACCCCTCACTTGTAGACACCAGTGGTGCTGAAGAACCTTGAAGCCAACAGAAGGTTTCGTCCACTATCCGTGATGTTTTACCTAATTAATTAAATAAGCTTCATTAGGTTAGTGAACATCTTTTAAACTAGCATGAATAAGTCCTAATGCCATGCACGGGTCCCAAAGAAGGTCAAAAATCGAAATGATGGTCTTCCTAATCATTACTGGACTTATAAGTCAATATAGACTGAACCGACAGATAGAACCGGTTGGTCGTTCCTCCAGTACATGAGGCCAGTTAACGCTTAGTCATTTCTTATGAATACTGAACTAGAGGATGAATCAGATAATTGATCACCCAGTTGGTCATCTGATTCACATATTGTTTATAGTAGTGAGGGTTCTAGTAGGTCATTTGGAGATTAGGCTAGGTGATTGGTCATCTAGCAATGCCTCCACTTGTCATTAAGCCTATGCGGAGGCATGGCCAAACGGTGCCATGCACTTAACCGGTGTGACCTACCCAGAGGGTTGTTCTTCCGTTCAGGTGGTTCCGGTTAGGTGACTCCAAATATTACTTGGTCTGTTAAGCTAAGGCATTTGCCAAGGTGGAGGATTGGTTTGAGTCAACCGATGTTAGGGCCACTGCCAGTCCTCAGGTTCATGCCTTTGGTTCCAACCTAGAAGCCAAACATGAACTAGAAAAGGTTTTCTTCTTTGGAGAAGGTTTCCCACCATGGTTTCCTTCACTCTAAGTGGTGGAAAACACATACCTACCATTATTGAACACAACGGGAGTCATTTACACTCTATTACCATCTCCATTCATGGAGAGGGCGATAATCTAGTTTTCTAGGTTAAGCTTCGGTCTCCATTCATGTAGGCCATTAATGGTGGAGTTCCACCATGGTCTCTAGCATGCATTGTCCCACAAGAATGGAAAGAAGAAGAAAGGATGAGGACCTACCTTAAGGAAGACCGATGCTTAAGCTCCAAGTTTGGAGTTCCATTTCTTCTCCCATTCACACTCCTCCCCACGGTTTAGCAAGAGAGAAAAAAAGGGTATAAGGGCTCCCTTTTATAGGAATCGTAGATAGAGAGAGTGCCCTACTCTTGTACAACCGGTGGAAGTCAAGCGAAGGATTGTTCATCCGATTATGCCTCCGATTGAGCTTAAAATACATTTAGGCTTAGTTTCATGGGCCCAATTCGATGGGGATGCTTCCTAGGCTTCAAGTACCTTCTCTTACATGATCTAGTATCACTAGGTGATCCAAGAGGCTGACCCACATCATATGGAGGGTCATAAGATAAGGTGCCAAGGTTTGGCATAGTAAGATCAGATACGGAGTTATTCGAATAGTGAGGATCTTGGAGTGGGTCTTACAATACCCCCAAATTATAAGGACTTCATCCTCGAAATCAGGTCGTAGTTGTAAGTTCTTATGTCATACATATGGGTATCTATCTCACACCATAACTCGAGGTCAATAAATATTAGCTACGGTATTTAAAAATTAAGGGAGTCTTAGGCTTACCAATTTCTCAAAAATCTCCTCAAGCCAGTGCAAGGTTTGCGCTCACATAGAGGCATAGCACTCCCAATACTTTTGACAGTCGTAAGCCTCATGCCTCACCACTCCTTAGGAGAGGCAAGCAAACAACCTTCTCAAGTTTGGGTGACAGTGCCCTTCTGGATGGTTGGCTGCATTATCGCATGAGATGCTTTTACTTCTGCATCGATAACATTTTTGGGGACCCGCATTCAATGGCATTGGGGTCTCAATAGCGGCGGATGGTGGTTGCACCGGAGGCTCTTCAGTCCCAAATCGGGGCACCATAAATATTTCTTGAGGTGCTTCTTCTTCTAGGGTCCTCTTCACCTATTTACCCTTTCCTTATACTATCGACACCTCCTCTTGAGGCCCTTGATGATTTCCTCGGTTGCGGCACTCGACTACTATTCACGCCACCATGCCCCTCTGTTGTTCTTGGAGACTTTGGGTAAGACGTCCCAATAAGTCTGACACTTCTGCCAAAATTGATACAGAGGCGGTGCTATCGCACATAGCCTTTGCTAGAGTTCCTATTGTCCTCTACTGGAACTCACCATGTTGCTTGTAAACCATTCTGGTGGCCTCGTCTATAATTGTCACAATATCCTGAGTTATGACTCAGTAGAGTAGGCTGAGTCATTCGCCACACCATTCATATGATGCGCCCACCAATTGGTAGGTATCACACATTATCTTTTGTGCATTTGAACAGTAGAGGTTGCCAATAATTGCCTCCATGGTTTGAATCTAATTCCCTGGGTGGAAGGAACTTGCACATGTTCCATCAAATTGTTCTAGGTTCAGTTGTTGAAAATCCACCGTTGTGTTCTCCATAGTATTTGTCATACCCCAATTCTGGTCTAACCAGATTAGTGTGATGAACCGCCAATAAACCAATGGTTCAACCAGGATCTCGTATAGGTCGTACCCACCATATCAAACAACACACACATTTCACAGTAATAATCAGAGATAATAAACAAATAAGCAAAAGTTTTACAGATAATGAACTGAGAGTCTAACAGTGATAAATAAATATTTAATCTAATTATTTCAAACCACAAGACATAAAAATAAATAATCAATTACATATCTGATGTTCAAATTACAACTAAACTTAAGCGAAAACACATTGGTTGCACTCGCATGATGAATCATGCGCATCTTCTTCAGCTTTTACGTCCATCGCAGCAACGTGTCCATACGTCGGTGCATTCATATATATTCTTCAACAGTATACCTGCATCATCAACTAAAAATATTTGATGTTGAAAGGGTGAGCATACTTCACGGCTAAGTAAACAAACAAAATAATACAATAAACATATGCATGCATTCAATTCATATATTTGGTCTGGTTTTTAAGTTTACAATGTGCTATAGAAAGGTTTGGTGGTCCCCGCACCTCTATACACGAGTGTGTGAATCCGTCCAATGGATCAAACGCCATTATCGTCCCACCATGGAATATAGATAGAGCTAAAGTGTCTGGATCAAACACCGTCAATACTTTTCCTGATGCCCTACCCATACCAATACGTAAGCCCCTATTGGCGAGGGCTTGCAAACTGGACTCGCAACTAACCAATCCTAATGCCAAACAGTGTATCCAAGGCCTCACCCCAGCATTCCTCAATAGGTCCATAGAGATATAGATAAGGTCCCCCGACAGAGTTAGAGACCATAAGGTCCGAGACCACCTCCCCTGATGCCCTACGACGTAATAGTTTTGCTAAGGTAATGGCGATACGATGATGTTAGTGGGCAAGACTTGAGTAGAGATAGAGCTAGAGTCTGGTCGAGGTCAAAGACCACCATGCCACGTCTTCTCCCTGATGCTCCACTCGCATCCAACACACCAACCACACACATACATTCACATGCCTATTCCTAGCATAATTATCATCATCATATTATAAATAAACAGAATTAAATATGCATGAACAGTAATAACAGGAATATTGGATGACATGTGAGATGCACATTACAAGTATACAAGCATAAAATCAATCATGGCATTAGACTCAATAAAAATAAATAGTTTGTTATTAACCAATTAGTTTAGGTCTTGTTCCCTCACCTGTTAGCAATACTCGATCTCCTTTCAAGCCTTGAAATTCTCTTTGAATTGATTTAACAACCTAAAAGTTATATGAATTTAAGTTAGGGTTCATATGTAACATGTTACAGTAGTAGAAAATCGAAACAGAGCATTGATAGGTATTTGATTGGTCCTATGGTCTCATACTGTATCAACCTTATTGCTTACGGTCGATCCCCTATGGTCGCATATGGTGCCACCATAGCTACGACCATATGGTTTTTGGATCTTCCCGAATGCCTATGGTCGATCCTCTGGTCATGCTATGGTCGATCGTAGCTGCGACCGTGAGATTTTTGGTCACAGACTACATGCAATTCGAGTTCTTCCTAGGTTAAATCCTCTACTCTTCAATTGGATTTATTCTAAGGTCATCCTATGTCCATCATTAGTAGTTTCTTATCAACCCTAATCACCAAACTCATCCCCTATGGTTATCCTTGGAAATTACTCAAGAAATCACATGGATCGTGATAGGTTGACATGCCCAATCCTCCATAGAATACTTAGTCCATAGAATTAATATCTTTAGATATTAGGTTCATATCTTTGCCTATGATAGAGAGCCAATCTTTTCTCAGCAAATCCTCTCCTTAGCCTTTTCTTCTTCTCCTTCTCTTCCTTCTCTTTCTCTAGGTTTACTAATGTTCTAAAAGAGTGAAAAAGGACTGAGGAACGTCCTTTATATAGAGGAAAACTCTCCATATAGAGTCCTCTTTCAATTAGGAAAACAATCCCTTAGTTTAGGAAAGTTTCCAAAACTCGGAGTCTGATCTGGGGTCTCACGGTCGATGGCTACGGTCGCAGAACCCGTCGATCGTAGGGTCATTGATCAGTGACCATTGTTTCTTTCCATATGGTCGACCGAGCCTGCCCAGGTATGCGACCATATGTATACAGTTTTGGGTGTGGAGTCGATTTTTATACTTGGTTTGTGATCCATCTTTACACGCTCGGTCCACTTGGTCCAGGAATGATGGGAAGACCTGGCACGACACGGTTAAACCAAGTTAGTAGAGTGCAGGTCTTACAACTCCCCCCTCTTATATAAATTTTGTCTGCAAAATTTGCACATACCTTCCGAGTCGAATAGGTGAGGATATTGCTTTTCGCATAGCATTTTCTTCTTCCCATGTAATTTCTTCTACATTTTGGCTTCTCCAAGTAACCTTCACATAGTAGATGTCGCGGCTGCGTAGACATTGTACCTTTCGGCTAGTGATCTCAAATGGGACCACTTTGAACGTCAAATCTTCAGTCAAATCCGGTGGATCCGTTGTTAACACGTGTGTTGGATCTCTGACGTACTTATTCAATTGTGAGACATAGAGTACACCATATATACTAGACATTGATGGTGGTAGTGCTAACTGATATGCTACCTTTCCATGTCTAGCTAGAATTTCATAAGGTCCAATATATCTGGGACACAACTTTCCCTTCTGTCCGAACCTTTTCAAACCACGCATGGGAGATATTTTTAGAAATACCTTATCACCTATGGTGAATTCAAGATCTCTCGATTGTTCGCATATTGCTTCTAACGATTCTGAGCCACTGAGACCCTTTCCTTGATAATGTCGACCACTCGATAAGTCTCTTCAACAAACTCTGGTCCAACAATACTCCGTTCTCTAACTTCGTTCCAAAATAAAGGAGTTCGACATTTCCTACCATACAGTACTTCATAGGGCGACATCTGTATTGTAGCTTAATAACTGTTATTATAAGCGAACTCGATCAATGATAACTTCTCATCTCATGATCCATTGAAATCAATGACACAAGCTCGAAGCATGTCTTCTAAAATCTGAATGGTACGCTCTGACTGTCCATCGGTCTGAAGATGGAATGCAGTACTAAACTTCAACGTTGTACCCATAGCCTTTTATAATCCTTCCCAAAACTTTGAGGTAAAGTGTGGGTCTCTGTCGGACACGATCCTTTCAGGCACACCATACAATCTGACAATATTATCCACATATAGCTTAGCTAACCTCTCTAGGGTATACTGAGGTCGTATAGCTATAAAACGAGCTGTCTTAGTCAAATGATCTACAATCACCCAGACCGCGTCAACTACTTGGGGAGTCAATGGTAACCCAGTGACGAAGTTCATAGTGATGCAGTCCCATTTCTATGCTGGTTTTGGCAATGGCTGTATCTTGCAGGTTTTTTCCTTTCAGCATTTACCTGCTGACAATTCAAGCATTGAGACACAAATTTAGCTACATCCGCTTTCATTCCTCTCCACCAATATAGTTTCTTCAGATCATGATAAATCTTTGTACTTCCAAGATGTACCGAATAAGCGGTGGTGTGGGCTTCCTTCATTAGTCCGTGTCTAATATCCAAGTCTTCATTTTCAGGAACACATACTCTCCCTTTGTATCTTATTACTTTCTCAGAATCCAAAGTAAAGTCAGGGTTAGTCCTACCTTTTTCAAGGTCTTCTTGCACCGTTCTCAGATTAGGGTCTGATTTAATAGCTGCTTTCACTTTGTCTAATAGATCAGGTACAATCTTCAATGTAGCAAACATGTTTGAGAATATATGAATAAACCCTTGGTCAGTTGATTCATTTGGAATATCAATCACGAACTACTCGTTATTGTAATCAAATACTCTTTGTGTGACATACGCTATAGCATTTGTACTAGCTTCTTCTTGAGATTTTGTCATTGCTTTCATGCTTAGTGCATCAATAACTACATTAGCTTTCCCTGGATGATACTAGATATCACAATCATAATCCTTCAATAACTCCAGCCATCTTCTCTGTCTCATGTTCAACTCCTTCTGATTAAAAAGGTGTGTGAAACTCTTATGATTTGATTTAATCTGAAATTTCTCTCCATACAAATAATGTCTTCATATCTTGACAGCATGTACCACTGCTGCTAATTTCAAGTCATGAGTGTGATAGATCTTCTCATGTGTCTTCAGTTTTCTTGAGGCATACACAATTACTTGTTCTCCTTGCATAAGCACACACCCCAAACCTAACCCAGACGCATCGGTATACAAGGTAAATGGTTGTCCTGGAATCGAAATAGTCAAGATGGGAGCTGATATCAATCCAGCCTTCAATGTTTGAAAATACTCTTCACATTTATCGGTCCAAATAAATTTTTCTCCTTTCTTAGTCAGACTGGTGAGAGGTACGATGATTCTAGAGTAATATTCTACGAATCGTCGATAATAACCAGCCAAACCTAAGAAACTTCTAATTTCTACAACATTCTTAGGTGCTTCCCATTTTACAATGGCTTCAATCTTGCTAGGATCCACTTTAATTTCTTCAGCGGATACAACATGGCCTAAGAAAGCAACTTCATTGAGCCAAAACTCACACTTAATAAATTTAGTGTAAAGCTTCTCTTTTCTTAGTTGCTGCAAAGCGGCTTTTAGATTTGTGATATGAGTTTCTTTGTCCTTGGAGTAGACTAGTATGTTGTCAATAAATACAATAACTGACGTATCCAACATATCATGGAATACCCGATTCATGAGTTCCATAAAAGTTGTGGGTGCATTAGTCAATCCAAAAAACATAATAAAAAATTTATAATGTCCATATCTGGTTTTAAATGTTGTCTTTGGAATATCACCTTCCTTAATCTTCAACTGATGGTATCCTGACCGAAGATCAATTTTGGAGAACACTTTGGCACCTTGCAACTGTTCGAACAAGTCATCGATCCGAGGCAACGTGTACCAATTCTTGATTGTAAGCTTATTCAATTTCGATAATCTATACACAGTCGAATGCTACCATCCTTCTTTTTTACGAACAATACTGGCGCTCCCCATGGTGATATGCTGGGTCTAATATAACCCTTGTCTAGTAACTCCTGTAATTGTACCTTCAGTTCCTTCAGTTCAGTAGGAGCCATTCGATAGGGTGCTTTCGATACTGGTGCGACTTTGGGTATAAGATTTATAACGAACTCTGTCACTCAGTCAGGTGGTAGTCCTGGTAGTTCCTTAGGAAATACATTCAAAAATTCACGCACAACTTCAATATCCTCCATTCGTGGTGCTTCCTTGGTGAGGTCGACCACGGATACTAGATACCCAATTCCTCCTTTCTCGAGGTATTTTCTAGCCCTCAATGCAGAGAGAATGAGTTTACATTTACGGGGAAGTTTGGTTCCCATAAAACTAAATTCTGCTCCTTCCTTATCTTTAAATGTCAGTTTCTTTTTCGCACATAATAGATTTACGGAGTGTTGAGCTAACCAATCCATTCCCAAGGTAACGTCAAAGTCTGCCATCTCGAGTTGGATTAAGGTTGCATCCAAAATCTTCTCGTCGATAAGAACTGGACATGGTCCATAACCTTTGTCTAGTTCCACTTCTAATCCCATAGGTGATCGTACAAGTAGTTTGCAGTTTAAAGGTTTGAGGGGTAGATTTAACTTCTTTCCAAACGACATAGATATAAAAGAATGAGTAGTCTCAGAGTCAGAGAGTACTCTGGTGGGTAAGCCATTAATAGGTACGATACCGGTGATTTGATTTAATTTAGTCTTCATACTCACACAAGGTAGTACAAAATGAAAGGTTCAGGTCATACCTGTGACCACATCAGGCGATGCAGCAGCATCCTCAGAAGTAACTGTATAAACCTTTCCTTGCTGTAGCTGCTTCCTTGGCTTAGGACACTATCTTGAATAATGTCCTACTTGATCGCAATTGAAGCATTTGATTCCAGCATTACTTTGCTTCTGTTGAGGTTGGGCTGTCATAGCAGTCTTGGCTGCAGCATTGAAGCCTTGAGTACAGAAGGGTTTAAATGTCTTTGGGTTCCCTCCGTTGTATGAGTTTCCATTGGACCTCTTTATACCTCTGTTCTGAGCAAAATAACTTTTCCTCTGGCTCGATTCCAGTACTCGAGCAATCTGTACAACTTCATTTTAAATCTTCTTTTCCAATCCCAATACATGCTCATAGATACTTCCCCTAAGTCTAATGACGAACCTTTGAGTTTTTTGTATTTTACTCCTGCATACTAGAGGGAGCAAAGAAGAACAGTTCTTCATAACGCTGCTGATAAGCGTCTACTAACATTTATCCTTGATACAGACTCAAGAACTCCTTTTTCATTTGGTCTCTGAAACTCCTGGGAAAATACTTCTTGAAGAATGCTTCTTTATAGATAGCCTAGGTTAATTGGGCATGCTTCGTCAACAGATAGCTCTGAGTAGATTTCCACCAATGGTGTGCATCACCTTTTAGCATAAAAGTGGCACATAATATTTTTTCCTCTTCATTTATAGTCATCATCGTAAAGTTTCTTTCCATCTCATCGATCTAGTGAGCTGGCCATAACAGATCTGATGGCTTGCCCATGAATTCCTTCAACTTCAACTTCAGGAAACGCTCGATCAGTCTGGAGTAATCAAGCTGATACTGTGCATATGCCCCATACATAGGCAATTGATACTGATAATTACCTTGGTTATACCCACCTTGCGGTGCTTTAGGGTTTCGCACTTGGCCTTGTACTGTTGGTTTTTGCGATGCTTGAGGTACAGTGTTGCTACCACCAGGTGTAGTACTAGCTTGTCCTGCAGGTAGAGATGTTGTGTTTGCAACTGGGAAAGCAATTCCTATAGCAGTTTGCATGTTGTCTTGCATTTGCTGTATATGCTGCATTTGCTATGCCAATTCATCACCACAGTAGCCAAATCCATAGGTGGTGCAGGTAAGTTGGTTGGGTTGTCTTGGCTGTGAACATTCTGAGGTGCAGCATTTTGAGCTCTAATATTTCCTTCCTGTCCTTGCTGACCTTCATTGTCATTAATCTCCATAGGTGGTGGAGATGGGTTTGCATTCTGTCTCCTTTTGCTTACTCTACGTCCAGCCATTTAAACTCTTGGGTGGTATGTTATTGGCAAAGCTACACATGTGAGACAAAATGGAATGGTAGTATTGGGTTAGTCTCACAATGGAAAGTGAGAGAAGAACAAAATTATTAGGCAAAAGTTCAGACAGAGTCAAAATGCAGACAACAGTCAGTCATACGGTCGATGGCCTACAGTTGCATGTTGTGCGACCATTGGTGCGACCTTCAAAATCTAGGCAACTTATGGAGACCCTATGGTCGATCATACGTTCGATGGTTTTGGTCGAATTGTGCGACTGTATGGTTCAAAATCAGGTTTTTAAACCTATTTTTGAGATTTTTCCCTCTCATTCTCCTTTCCTTTCCTACAGTCACAACTCAACTCACCACCACTGAGTTGATACAGTGTCTATCGTACGAACTTGGTGATTTTTCCATTGATCCACGATCTCCATTCCATTCTTTGAGGTATGTTCTCTAGTTTTCTCCATTTTTAAGCTTTCATACCTAGGTTTTGCTCCATTTATAGGGTTTTCTTCAAATTAATATTTTTTTGATCATAAAAATTTGATTTTTATTAGGGGCTTTTCCTATTGGCCACCCAATGGATGAAAGCCCTCAAGAAAATTTGATTTTCATCGGTTAGTTTAGTAGAAACTTGAAAATTCCCATTTTTGACCTAAATTTTGGAAGTTTTTCCCAATTGTCAAAATTTCTTCAAATTCGACCTACTTAGTTTAAATTTCTGATTGTATGAGCCTTGCAGGATGGTTTGGGACCTATGTAAGTCCTCCTGCCCAAATTTTTGGGTGAAAAGTGAGGCTTTTGCCCACTTTACGTCGTTATGCTGTCAAATTTTCAAATTTATCTAACTTATTTTTCTTATTTTCTTTTCTTGCAGTTATCATGGTTCGCACTAAGGTTCCTCGAGTTCATGACCCACGTCGCTTCCGATCCGTGGAAGCAGAAACACAATACCCTTGGTTTAATCGAAAGAAAGTGGAAGGGGGTCGGTGTGTGAACTTAGCCCACTTAGCCCTGTTTGATGTGGAGAGGGCATTTGGTGATATGGGGCTGGCTTCCAGTGATTCTATATGAGGCTTGCACTCTCTCAGACTTGGTCAAGAAGTTCTACTATCACCTATAGGTAGAGGGTGTCCTAGAGGATGTCGACAGGGGTAGAGAGCTTAGGATCACCAGTTGGGTGAAAGGGGTTCCTATCTCTTTCAACTGTTAGGAGTTGGCTGATCTCCTAGGTATCTCAAATGATGGTAAGTTGGTTTACTGTGCACCTAGGGAGTCATAGTTTTTGTCTACACAGGTTCATCCAGATTCTTTGGGATGACCGCTGGGAGATGAAAGCAGTCAACCTGCGTCCAAAGCCACGGGTCTACTGCAAGATTATCCAGCATAATCTTATTCCCTAGGGTGAATACTACGAGATGGTCTCACAGGTGACCCAGTACTTGCTATACTGTATCTATACTAGGTAGCCAGTCTGCCTCCCATATATTATTCTTCGGACTATACACAGAGCTACATTACCTGACTCGAGAGGTAACTTGCCCTATGGGCGACTGATCACCACCTACTCACTCGTCTACAGGTGGACCTAGTGGATGAGAGGATCCTTGAGGACACCTTCTCAACTGACCTTGATTGGGAGGCCATCAGCATGATGGTCAGTGATGATGAGAGGAATGCTATGAGACGTCCTCTCACTCGAGTAGTGGCAGCAGATGCAGAGGCGGCAACAACAGTAATAACAGAGACACACGTGAGTGATGAGGAGGAGGATGATGATCGAATGTACATGGATGTAGATGCCATCCCTCCTCCATCACCACAACATTCTACTGGAGCTGGCCCTTCTCGGGCTTCTCATTCAGATGGCCCTTTACGCCCACCACCAGATGATATGATGGGGCTATTACTTAAGATTCGGGAGGCTCAGCACGTGACTGATTGGAGAGTAGGAGAGCTTCTAGATGCCCAATGCTCTATAGACCAGCGGGTAACGAATTTGATAGCTAATCTCTGAGCGACTCAGACTTAGGTAGCCTGGCTCACAAGAGTATATGCTGAGGACTATGATAGAGATCGTGAGGCACCTCCTCCTCCAACACCTCCAGCTCCATGATATCATTTATTTTTTTTCCTTTTTATAATACAGAGTAACTGTCTACATTATGGACCGTACTCTGATTCGGATGTATCTTGTCTTACTCTCATTTGGATATATATATATATATATATATATATATATATATATATATATATATATATATATATATATATATATATATATATATATATATATATATATATATATATATATATATATATATATATATATATATATATATATATAATTAGTTTTCCATTTACATAAGTGCATTATTCTCTTTCTTAGTTTATGTTTCATACAACACAGGTGCTTATGGTGTGTTCTTATAATAGCTTTTAATTTTATCCTAACTCAGTTCATGACTCATGTGGAAGTAGTTAGGTCAATGGGTAGAACCTGAGATGCTCTGATGCCAAGTTGTCACACCGTAATTCTAGTTTACCAGATTAGTGTGATGAACCTCCAATAAACCAACGGTTCAACCAGAATCTCGTATAGGTTGTACCCACCATATCAAACCACATACACATTCCACAGTAATAACCAGAGGTAATAAACAAATAAGCAGAAGTTTTACAGATAATAAACTGAGAGTCTAACAATGATAAATAAGTATTTAATCGAATTATCTCCAAACCACATGACATAAAAAAAAATCAATTACATATCTGATGTTCAAATTATAACTAAACTTAAGCGAAAACACATTGGTTCCACTCTCATGATGAATCATGTGCATTTTCTTCAGCTTTCACGTCCATCGCAGCAACGTGTCCATACGTCGGCGCATTCATATATTCTTCAATAGTAGGACCTGCATCATCAACTAAAATATTCGACGTCGAAAGGGTGAGCACACTTCGCGGCTCAGTGAGCAAATAAAACAATGCAACAAACATATGCATGCATTCAATTCATATCTTTGGTCTGATTTTTAAGTTTGCAATGTGCTATAGAAAGGTTTGGTGGCCCCCGCACCTCTATACACGAGTGTGTGAATCCGTCCAATGGATTAAACACCATTTCCATCCCATATGCACACACCATGGAATAGAGATAAAGCTAAAGTGTCCAGATTAAACACCGTCAACACTTTTCCTGATGCCCTACCCATACCAACACGTAAGGCCCTATTGGTGAGGGTTGCAAATTGGGCTCGTAACTAACCA
The DNA here is from genome assembly GCA_028583415.1 of Protea cynaroides. NCBI lineage: Eukaryota > Viridiplantae > Streptophyta > Magnoliopsida > Proteales > Proteaceae > Protea > Protea cynaroides. The sequence continues at coordinate 14,581,534 of CM053269.1, forward strand.
ATCCTAATGCCAAACAGTGTATCCAAGGCCTTACCCCAGCGTCCCTAAATACGTCCATAGAGGTAGAGCTAAGGCCCCCTGGTAGATTCAGAGACCACACGGTAGAGACCACCTCCCCTGATGCCCTACGACGTAATAGTTTTACTAAGGTAATGACGATACGACGATGTTAATGGGAAAGACTTGAGTAGAGATAGAGCTAGAGTCTGGTGACGTGGTCAAAGACCACCATGCCACGTCCTCCCCCTGATGCTTCACTCGCATCCAACACACCAACCACACACATACATTCACATACCTATTCTTAGCACCATCATCATCATCATATTATAAATGAACAGAATTAAATATGCATGAACAGTAATAGCAAAAATATTGTGATGACATGTGAGATGCACATTACAAGCATACAAGCATAGAATCAATCATGGCATTGGACTTAATAAAAATAAATAGTTTGTTATTAACCAATTAGTTTAGGTCTTGTTCCCTCACCTGTTAGCAATACTCGATCTCCTTCCAAGCCTTGAAATTCTCTTTGAATTGATTTAACAACCTAAAAGTTATATGAATTTAAGTTAGGGTTCATATGTAACATGTTACAGTAGTAGAAAATCGAAACAGAGCACTGATAGGTATTTGATTGGTCCTATGGTCTCATACTGTATCAACCTTACTGCCTACGGTCGATCCCCTATGGTCGATCCTCTGGTCATGCTAGTCATGCTATGGTCGATCGTAGCTGCGACCTTGAGATTTCTGGTCACAGACTACATGCAATTCGAGTTATTCCTGGGTTAAATCCTCTACTCTTCAATTGGATTTATTCTAAGGTCATCCTATGGCCATCATTAGTTGTTTTTTATCAGCCCTAATCACCAAACTCATCCCCCATGGTTATCCTTGGAAATTACTCAAGGAATCACATGGATCGTGATAGGTTGACATCCCCAATCCTCCATAGAATTCTTAGTCCATAGAATTAACATATTTAGAGATTAGGTTCATACCTTTGCCTGTGATAGAGAGCCAATCTCTTCTCAGCAAATCCTCTCCTTAGCCTTTTCTTCGTCTCCTTCTCTTCCTTCTCTTTCTTTAGGGTTTACAAATGTTCTAAAAGAGTGAAAAAGGACTGAGGGACATCCTTTATATAGAAGAAAACTCTTCATATGGAGTCCTCTTTCAATTAGGAAAGCAATCCCTTAGTTTAGGAAAGTTTTCAAAACTCAGAGTCTGATTTGAGGTTTCACGGTCGATGGCTACGGTCGCAGAACCCATCGATCGTAGGGTTGAAATCATCAACCGTAGGGTCATTGATCAGTGACCATTGTTTCTTTTCATATGGTCGATCGTACCTACCTAGGTAGGCAACCATATTTATACAGTTTTGGGTGTTGAGTCGATTTTTATATCTGGTTTGTGATCCATCTTTACGCGCTCGATCTACTTGGTCCAAGAATGATGGGAAGACCTGACATGACATGGTTAAACCAAGTTAGTGGAGTACAGGTCTTACAGTATTTGGGTCTATTCCAGAAATAGGGGAGAAAGGTTGTAGCTCCCTATTAGCTCCATTGGGTTTGCTGATTGGTGGAGGCCAATAGGTAGCCAACGCAGTTGCTATGACATATTGATGTTCTTCCAGTTTGCCCTCCAATGCTGGTGCCTTGGGTACCATGTAAAAATTTTAATTAGGGTACCCCCAATTTATAAAGTAAAAGCCCTATGTAAGAGGATGAGGTAATCTGGTAAACCCCAAACCAATCAAGCCCTTATTCTACCAACCGAAGGGTTTGTCGATTGTTCATACATCTGGTTCATACCGTTCATTTGGTTCCCAAACTGTTACAGTTTTAACACTTCCAGAAGGTTTTTCGGGGACAGTGGTGGATGATCGATCTTCTTGTTAATCATATGGTTAATTTCCCTAATTATACTAGAGGATCGAGACAGAATAATGGTCCACCAGTCATGTTTGTGGCTCTGATTATTTGGGCGGTAAAACCCTAAAAGTTTTGACTCTTGGTTTAACTGGAGGAACGCAATCGGAGGCGACGATTAAGTTACCGTCCCTCCGGCACTGCAGAAATCACTTTTTATAAAAGGGCTCGAGGGCTCTCATTTTGGCCTTACATCAACTGTCAGATGGAAGAACACCAGAGAACAAGGCTCCGATGATCATGCCTACTGCCCTACTATTCATTTCTCTGGCTATTTGGATATTCTTCCCCCCATTCTACTGCTTAGGTAACTTTCTTCTCTTTCTCTTTCATTTTCATTCTTTGCAACTTCATCTGTTTCCCTTACTTTGGGTTTTTCATGATTCCCACTATATAATGGATGAATCTCATCACTACCTTCTACTATTGCACTATCATCACTTGTCCCTGCCCATTGTTAGTATCTTAAGGATGCTTAGGGTCGGCCCCATCCCAACGGTTTGTGTTAGGGCTTGAATGCCTGCCAAAAATTGGCAGTTGCCCCTCCTCTGATTCTGGTATGGCCTTCGGCCCAACAGGGGAAAGGCATTACAGCCTTGTCACTTGCAGACTACGAGGATCATTATGTCTTCTATGACAGTTAGGTTTTCACCCCTATGGATGGTGAATCAAATTGCCCCATGGTACTTTCCAACTACATCCCCCATTGCTTTCGGTTATGGTGTTTTGTCAAGTCCCAGCTGAGACATAATTAATGCATTGCATGTTTTAGTTGTTTAACACTTGTACAAGCCTAGTGCACACACTTGGAAATCGGTTAGCATGCACTTGAGCAACTAACGCATCAGTCTCGCCCCTCTAGTGTGCTGTTTTCCCTTTACCATGTTTGTTTGGCCCTTGTTTTCCCTCATCACATGATCCAAGAGAACCTTTTGTTTATTGTCTGCCCACTTGTTTACATACCAATGCTTCCCTTGCTAACCATATGGGGGAGTACATACAATTAACAAATCCGACATAATTCCCCCTGGTATGCCTCTACTTAGTAATGGGATGTTTATGCTTGCTTGCAACCCACCCGTGTGGCGCACCCCAACTTAGTTAGGTCACCGTCAATTGGCCAGGCACACACAGTGTCGGACTCTTAAACCCAACTATCTATAATGCCACTTAGGCACACTTGGGCTTGCTCAATTGGACTGTTCTAGGCATAATTCATGGAGTCAATACCAATTAATCACCTATAGTATAACCGATCCCACCTTAGGTTGACTTAGAGCTGGTCAATGGTAGTGACATTGTGTGCTTATCTTGTTTTCCGCCTTGATTTACTATAACTTATCTGAACAGGTATATCCTTCTTTACTATGTAACTTGTCTATAGTCACCCTTATTGCGACTGCCATCATAACATGGGACCATCAATGTTATATATATCAAAATATCCTTCCCTCTCTTATGTCACAATGTATGAATCCACTTGGCCAGGTCGTTTACACCTAGGGGGGCTAATGGAGACCACCCGTCTTGGCTCCATCTAAATATCCTAATTTCTCCTTACCCTCAATTTATAAAATGAAGTTGGGTTGATGGTTTCCTTGCATGATTATCTGAATTCTCGTGCCTTATTTTCCATAAACATTATCAACTTCATGCTTGCTAGCTTATATTGTTAATTTTCCTTATCATGTTTCTCTTTATTCAAATAATATGTTCATAACACTAACCCAGGATATATCTTCCCTTCTCAGGCACCATGGCTCCTAGGAGAAAGGGTGAGCCAGCTGCACAGGGCTTTGATGCCTTATGGTTTATCTCCCTTCATGTCAGTAGGAATTGGGATAGATTTGGCCAGACCAAGATAAAGGCTGACCGGTATGTAAACTTCGAGGATTTGGCCAGATTTGGCCTTCATGATGCCTTCAATCACTTTGGCTGGACCCCAGCCATGTGTATCCAGGATAACACTTATCTTAACCTGGTGCGTCACTTTTTCTGTAACCTGGGCCAATAGGTGGACAGGAAAACAGACGAGCTGACTCTGACCAGCAGGGTCAAGGGAGTAGACATCTCCTTGACAGTAGCCTCTCTAGCAACCATATTGGATGTCTTTCCAGACGAAGAGCGTATTTATAAGGCTCCAAGGGAGTCCTTAGGCATGACTGAGGATGCCTTCATGGACCTGAGATGATAGGGACTGAGAACGAGGAGAAGGAGTCATCCTTCAAGCCTACACTTAAACTACTTAGCCGGATCATCTAGCATGACATCATTCCCCGATTTGGTCACAGGGAGGAGCTGAACCAGTTTTGTGTACTCTTGACCAACTGTCTGGTGCAGAGGAGACATGTGTGCCTCCCTTTCCTAATTTTGTACACCATCCTCCATACGTTCTGTCATTTGACCCGATGAGTTACTTGCCTTATGGTCTGCTTCTAACCTACGTATTCATACATTTTGGAGTGAGTCTGGAGGGAGAGGTCATCGAGAATGGGAAGGATTCATCCCTGTTCAACTAGGACATTATTGCACGGATGCATCTTGGTAACGTCGTCATGGAGGATCCCGTACTTGAGGCACGAGGTAGGCTAGCTATAGCAACATAGCCTTCCAAACGAGCATTGATGGCAGCAGCAGTAGCAGCAGCTACTAAAGCCTGTACCAAGGCCAGCGAGGGGACTAGCCGCTATGTCAGGAGAGTGATGCAGCACCGTAGTCATTTTCTAGTGGTGAGGAGGAGGATGAGACTGATGATAGTGAGGAGGGCAGTGATGGTAGCGAGGATGGTGACCACATAGATGTGGACATAGCTGCCCACACAAGAGATGTGCCCCCAACTGCCAGCACTAGGGTGGCACCTTTAGCTGTACGTACCAGAGAGGCACCACTAGCTGTTGGTAATTCGAGGCCATCTACAACTACTCTTATCATTGAGACTGACTGCCGACTTGGGTCAGGTGTTAAAGGTACTCCAGCTCATGCATCGGTAGCTGGATAAGATTTCTAACAGCCAGGCGAGACAAGAGTGAGGGCAGGGACTATGGAGATAGATCTGAGGGATGCGAGGACTCGGTTAGGCGAGGTAGAGACTCATGTGAGATACATTCATGATGGGTCACTGTCGATCACTTGCATTACTATCTGTGGAATAGGCCCTTCGTTACTCCAGCCCCTTTGAGTGTTCCCCCACTAGTATTACAGCAAGATATGCCCTCATCCTCTGTCCTAGAGGATGTTCCTTCCAGACCTATAGTTCGGAGCGGTTCTCAGCTATCTTATCCACATGAAGCACCTGTAGTACCTATGACTCAGGGAGATTCCTCGTCTTCATTACTTGACTATGTTCCTTCTTTCACTGTACCTCCTACTGGATCCGAGCTTCCTGCTTCATTGAGTGGACCTCAGCAGATAGAGACCTGATCCATCTCTTTTTATATATTTTTTTGTTCATCATATGTACATAAGGTAACTGTCTAGGTTGTGGATTATACCCTACTTTTGACTTATACATATCACGTTTCTTGTTATATTACACATGTACTTTCCTTTCTCTGTTATGATGATCTGATACTTGTATTTGGGATAACGGTCAAGATTGTGGGCCGTATCCCAATTTTGTACTTAAATCAGATACATACATATATATATATATATATATATATATATACATGGCTTTCTTTTGTTCTTAGTTCATATTGTGTATTATGTTCTTTCTTTAGTTCTTGTAATGTGATGTAACCTAACTTACTGTTTTTCCTACTTACTACTTATTGATTCATAAAAGCTTTTAATTATCCTAGGCATTTGTTTTGACATACGAAAATGCACGTGCAGGGGAAGTCTGTAGGTAGAGTCAAAATGGTTGTGCTCTGATATCAGTGTTGTCATAGCCCATTTTAGGGAATCAAATGTGATATCTGAGTCATCCAGGAGACAATCGGAATCATCTAGCTACCAACAACCAAAGTGAACTACCAAACAAACCCCATACTCTACTTACACAATATCCATAATCATCAACAATAATTAACAATAGTTTCAACAGAATATCAGAGTGCAGCAGAATCATAATATGAAACAAGATGCCAACTAGTAATACTTTAATATAATAAATTTGTTATGCTTTACAAACCGTTTCATAATATCTTTAATATTACATACATCTCCTTCTAATAATTAGAGTAAATCTGAATATATCCCTGTCGAATAAACCAAATCATCATCTATCCACAGGAAGCAAAATCACAGAGGCAAAGCACTGACTTAGGTCTTGTAGATGCAATCCCTACAGGTATAGCCCTTGACATGATCTCTCAACGGAACCCCACCAAGAGAAGTACCCTCAACATCATTAGGATCCATATTTGTCGTAGCAGTAGAGGTATATACAATAAAAGCTAAAAGATATTCGATATTGAGGGGTGAGCTCCCATCCTAGCTCAGCGAGAAGTCAGTTATCCAATGCAATCTTATGCAATAATTCAATGAATGCATTACAGAAGCAAATAAACAAGAATTTATGAGTGACATACAAGTGTGTATGCAATCATGGCCGACCTGTACCCTAGGAAGGATCTTGCCCCGTACTCCACTGCCTGAGTTGTGCCCCATACCCCACCGTCTGAGCATGTACCCATACCCCACCGCCTGAGTATATACCTGTACCCCATCACCTGAGTACCCCGTACCCCACCGCTTGTGTTAAGTTCCCCTCACTAAAGTACAAATTGTTTGGCCCAGTTGATGCATGATGCATGAGCATGTTAATAATAGGGTTATACCCTAGCAAAGATCCCCGTTCCAGTCCAATGGACTGATCGTGCCCCCACTAAGGTCTAACCAGGTATATGGCCGTTTAACATACTCCCATACAAACACAACCATATCCAAATCAATCAATCACCCAACATGGCATGTGCACACAATAAGTAAAACTATACTACTGCACGAATACCCGTTCCACTCCAATGGACTGACCGTGTCCCCACTAGAGTATAGCGTGCCAACATGGGTCATGTATTGTGCTTCCACATGCCATACGCCCATTATACATGGTCTTAACAAAGACTGCACCCAGAAGAGATCCCCAACTCCCCACTCCCATGGTTCATCATGCCTTCACTAAGGTACAGCTAAACCCAACGTGATTCATGAGGCTACCCATTACATGAACCACCAAACATGGGTGGCATCCCAATAGATAACCCCGGATCCCCACTCCTATGGATTACCATGTCTTGGCTAGGATACCGGCACACCAACATGGTACTCATGCTCATACTCCAATACGTCACACGCACCATCATACATGGTTATACACGCAATGATATGAACAACTACTCCTTGTAGAGAACCCTGGATCTCCACTCCCATGGTTCATCGTGTCTCGACTAAGGTAGCAACAACTATCAACATGGCCCCTGTATTGTGCTCCCACATGTCATACGTCCATCATATTACATAGTTATAGTTATATGCAAATGCATGGACAGTTAATACAATTTATTGGATGACATATTATAGCAATTCATATGTACACAAGAATCACATGCTCAAACTCTACGTGACCCAATCCCTCACCTGTAAACCCCAGTGGTGCTGAAGAACCTTAAAGTCGATAGAAGTTTTCATCCACTATCCGTGGTGTTTTACCTAATTAATTAAATAAGCTTCATTAGGTTGGTGAACATCTTTTAAACCAGCATGAACAAGTAATAGTGTCCATACATGGGTCCCAAAGAAGGTTGAAAATTGAAAGGATGGTCTTCCTAATAATTACTGGGCTTATAAGTCAAAACCGGTTGATAGAACCGGTTGGTCGTTCCTCCAGTACATGAGGTTGGTTAATGCTTAGTCATTTCTTACGTATATTGAACCGGAGGATGAATCAGATGATTGATCACCCGATTGATCATCCAGTTCACATACTATTTATAGCAGTGAGGGTTCCTAGGCCAGGTGATCGGTCATCCAGAAATGCATCCGCTTGTTACTAAGCCTATGCGAAGGCATGCCCAAATGATGCCATGCACTTAACCCAGTGTGTCCTACCTGAAGGGTCGTTCTTCCGGTCAGGTGGCTCCGATTTGGTGACTCCGAATAGGTGGCTTCGGTTAGGTGACTGTGGGTATTACTTGGTCTGTTTAACTAAGGCATTTACCCTGGCCGAGGACTAGTTTGAGTCAACTGGTGTTAGGGCCACTGCCAGCTCTCTAGTTCATGCCTCTGGTTTAGGCCCAGAAGCCAAACACAAACTAGAGAAGGTTTCCTTCTTTGGAGAAGGTTTTCCACATTGGTTTCCTTCACTCTAAGTGGTGGGAAACATATACTTACCATTATTGAACACATCTGGACTCATTTAGACTCCATTATCATCACCATTTATGGAGAGGGCGATAAACTAGTTTTCTAGGTTAAGCTTTGGTCTCCATTCATGGAGGCCATTAATGGTGGAGTTCCACCATGGTCTCTAACATGCATTCTCCCACAAGAATGGAAAGAAGAAGAAAGGATGAGGACCTACCTCAAGGAAGATCGATGCTTGAGCTTCAAGTTTGGATTTCCACTTCTTCTCCCACTTATACTCTTTCCCATGATTTAGCAGTAGAGAAACAAGGGTAGAAGGGATTCGTTTTATAGGGCTCATAGAGAGAGAGAGAGAGAGAGAGAGAGAGAGAGAGAGAGAGAGAGAGAGAGAGCGCCCTACTCTTGTACAACTGGTGAAAGTCAAGCAGAGGATCGTTCATCCGATTATTCCTCCGGTTGAGCTTAAATATATTTAGGCTTAGTTTTGTAGGCTTGATTCGATGGGGATGCTTCCTAGGCTTCAAGTAGCTTCTCCCACATGATCTAGTATCACTAGGTGATCCAAGAGGCTAACCCACATCATATGGAGGATCACAAGACAGGGTGCCAAGGGTTGGCACAGTAAGACCCGATATGGAGAGATCCGAATAGTGAGGATCTTGGAGTGAGTCTTATAGCTAAAACAATGGAATTATACCAGTAGACCATTTCATCGGGCTAGTAGCCCTTGGCTTGCCCTTTGATTACTTGGGAGCCTCTATTAGCAGTTAGTTGATTAAAGAGTTGGAAAAAATTCAAATCAAAATCTTTTCAATGGATGCTTCCAATAGCTTGATAAGAAAATGAACCCAATAGGCTGACTTGTGCCAGCGGAATGGTCTACCGGGGTCCCTTCTACCAGTTAGGCTTAAAAGGCAATGTGAATCAGGGGAACATTCTTCCTGGCTACGTGTAACTCACCGGTGGATAATTATCGACGGATATTTTCACCGGGCTTCTTTTCACAGGTGGACCTGTGTAAGACCCGCACTCTACTAACTGGATTTAACTGTATCGTGCTAGGTTTTTCCACTGTTACCAGCTCGAGTGAACCAACCGGATTGATCGTATAGAGGACCCACAAAGTTAGGTAAGCTAAAAACAGTAATCTTTCATTGTATGGTCGACTGACAGATGTTGTATGGCCGATCAGTCAAACAAAAGGTGAGACTAGTCAGTTTCAATTGAGTAGTCGCATACTCTGATTTGTGTGGTTGATGGGTTTTGCGACCACAGAGTAACCATACAAACCCAGAACCGACTCCAAAATTTGGAAACTTTCCAAATTTTATAAGACTCTATCCTAATTAGTCCTGGACTATATATGGAGATTTTCCCTCTATATAGAGGATGTCCCTTAGCCTCTCTCACTCTTTTGGAGCAATTATAAACCCTAAATCTAAGAGAGAAGGAGAAGGAGAAGGAGAAGGAGAAGGAGAAGGAGAAGGAGAAAGAGAAGGAGACTTGGAGAAGAGGATTGGAGAGGATTTACAGAAGTGCTTCCTGATTGGTTTCATTCCTCTACAGCAAGGAACCTAAGGTAGGAGACTAACCTCTATAGATGATAGGAATAGTTGGATTAGACTCACCATCATCATATTGATAAGTGAAACCCAAACTTGGGGCTAAGATCATGGGATCTCCCAACTAGTTTAAAGGAAATCATGGAAATAGATTAGGGATGCTTATAAATTGAAATTGAAAAGGTATGAAGGCCATAGAAGGACCCTAAGAGGTGTTTCGATGATGAACCAAAGGTTATACTGAGAAGAACCTAAGAACACAACTAGTAAATTATGTGGTTGCATCACTGGTGGACTATATGTACGACCAGTGAGTCGACCACAGGCTCTTGGGAAGTTTACCCAGGGTTGTGTAGACGTATCAGTGGTCGCATGATGCCCGACCACACAGTCGACCACACAATGTATGGTTGACATATACTTGCGACCACTAGATCTACCACTCAGTTGCAGAAAGCATATTTTGAGGCCATACTAGATTTTTAGACTGTTGTAACCTAATACCATCAAACCCTAATCTACATTCATAAATTGTCTAGGTTGTCAACTAGTACAAGTTAATTTCCAAAACTTGGGAGAGATTGATACGACGATCAAAGGTGAGGAAACAAGACTTAAACTAACTGGATAATAAAAAGCTATTCTTTCTTTTATTTAATGTTATGATTGATGTCATGCTTATATGATTGTAATGTGCATCTCACATGTCATCCAATATTATTGCTACTCCTGTTCATGCATATTTATTTTATTGTTTACTCTATTATTGATGATGATAGGCATAGGCATGTGCTTGTGAGTATGGTTGGTATGCTACGTGGGGAGGGGTATGTGATCTTTAAACCATGCATCACATTGACATCATCGTATCGCTGTTATCTTAGCGAAACTAGTACGTCGTAGGACATCAGGGGGCTGTTCACGGACATTGTGGTCTTTGACCCTATCGAGGAACCCTAGCTCTATCTCTATGGACGTACTGAGGGATGCTGGGTGTCACACCCCAATTCTGGATTAACCAGTAGTGTGATGAACCTTCGTAAGAACCAACGGTTTAACCAGGATCTCAGAAAGACCATGCCAGTCATGTTAAACCAAACACATTCCATAATAATAATCAGAGTTAATAAATAGATAGTTGTAAGCACCTTGACATCCTTAGTTGAATAAAGTCTTACTAGAGAGTAGACATCAAAGTGGGAGATGTAAGAAAAAGTTTAGAAAATACAGGGGAGGTGAGTGAAACTCTCTAAAAAATGACAGTCGATTAGCCTCGGCATGCTCTCTATAATGTTTTGAAAAAAAATGAGATGATCCCCAGTGTTTAGGAGCTTAAGTAAAACCATATGGCAGGTTGGTGAATCCCAATGTAAGGTTTAGATTTTGACTGTGACTTTGAGGAGGTTTTTGATGGGCCCCACAGTAAGGAAATGGGTTGCAACCTACATGGATGCGTAGGTCTTGAAAATACCTTCAAAATGAGACCAGAATTGCTTAATTCTGATGTCAAATGAAGAAGATATGATGATTTTAGTCTGAGAGTAAGAGTAAAGGTATTTTCTGAAAATTTATATTATCCGAGGGCTTGCATGAAAATTATCGTAAGTTTAATTATTTAAACTTCATTTTTCATATATTGCTCATCTGACGTCCAAATAAAGTGATTCCAGTGCCATTATTCCTCATTTTTTGTGCTCTACAAAGTGGACGTAGAAAATCTGGAGCAGAGGTCTTCGAGGGATCCCATGCAAAGTTGCAAGCCGATTTGCTCGCTTAAACTTTAATTCCTCATAATTTTATTATCCGACTTCCAAATGAGGTGATTCAAACTCCAATATGTTTCATTTTTAGTGCTCTACAAAGTGGACATGAAGGATTTCAGGCAGAGATCTCCGAGGCATCCCATGCAGAGTTGCTAGCTGATTTATCGTAAATTGGTTGTTTAAACTTTAGAAATTCATAAGTTGACCATTTTACGTCCAAATGAGGTGATTCAAACTCCAGTATTTCTCATTTTTAGTGCTCTACAAAGTGGATGTGAAGGATTTGAGACAGAGGTCTCTGAGGCATCCCATGTAGAGTTGCTAGCCGAATTATCATGAATTAGCCTATTTAAACTTCAGAAATTCATAAGTTGGTCATTTTACATGCAAATGAGGTGTTTTAAGCTCCAGTATTTATCATTTTTAGTGTTCTACTAAGTGAATGTGGGGTAGAAGTTGTTGAAAGATTCTATGCAGAAATGGCCTATGAAGTGATAGAGAGAGAAAAACCAATCTTGGCCCAACCCAGCTCAACCCATATTAGTTTAACTCAGTCCAACCCAACTTAGTCCAACTCAACCCAACCCAGAGCAGCCCAATTTGAAATGGTTCAATCCATGTGCATTAATTTATGTATATATTATATATACCATATATATTGTATAAGATTGTATCTATGTTTTATTATATGTATATTTTATATATATATAGATACATGTAATACATTAAAGGAGTAAAAAATAAAAAAAAAGGAAAGAGAGAGGACGGGAGGGTGAGATCCGAATAAAAGAAGAAAAAAAGAATGGAAAAAAGAAAAAAAAGACAAAAGGAAAAAAAAGGAAAAATAAAAAAAAAGGAAAGAGAGAGGACAGGAGAGTGAGATCCGAATAAAAAAAAAGGGGAAAGAGAAAAAAGACAAAAGAAAAGAAAAAAAGGAAAAAGAAAAAAAAAGGGAAAGAGGGGAGAACGTGAGTGGAGAAAAGGAAAAGAAAAAAAAGAAAAAAAAAGGAAAGGGGGGAGAACGTGAGTGGAGAAAAGGAAAAAAAAAGGAAAGAAAAAAAAAGGAAAGAAAAGAGAAAAGGAAGGAAAAAAAAAGAAAAAAAGAAGGAAATCTAAAAGGGCTGGAAATTGAGAGAGAATCTAAGAGAAGAAGAGGAGGAGAAGAAGAGAGAAATTTTTTTTGAAGGAGGAGATGAAATTGAGAGAGAAGAGGAAGAAAAAAGGGAAAGAGAAGAAGAGAAGGAAGAAGGAGAAGCTAAGAGAGAAGGAACTCTTTACAAAGAGGTAAGTCCATTCTCCATTTTTATTTTCTAGTACATACATGCAATTCATGGCCCTTTACCCATTGTTGTAACCAAAATTTTGGTTTTGATATGATTCCATGATGCTATGTCGAAAATTGCTTGAATATGCCTATATTAGATAAATCATGATTAGAGATATTATATTGCGTGCATGTTGATGCTGTAATGCCCATGTTTGATATTTTTATGCATTAGAATATATTTAAAATACTCAGTGAAGAAAAATTAAATGTCATATGATGATTTTTGAGTATTTTAATGTTTTTCACAAGGTGGATTTCAGATCTGGAAATTCCAGATCTGGAATCCAATTTTGGGACATGCATCTCATATAGATTTTTGATGCATTTCAAGCCCAAAATTTTATGAGATATTTATACATATGTTAGAAAGTTCCCCTACAAATATCAACTGGTTTGAAGTTGAGAAAATTGAGATAAAAAGCCCCAATAATGCTACTATCCTTCTCGGGTACAATGCAAACCCTCATCAGAAAAGATATAAAAATGAAATTTACGGCCATTATTTGATAATCCTTCCTTCAGAGAAAATGATAGTTATGAAGTCAGGAAAATTTTGGCATTGGATTCAATTTTTTTTTGATTTTTTTTTATGGATTTTATATGATTTTTGAAGTGCACCCTGGTCTGTTTTAGGGTCAGTTAGAACACACTGAATTGCATGACTGAGATGTGATGTTTGAGCCTTGAAGATCTTTTTGTTTGCACAATAATTTTAATTAAGTGTTATATCTATCAGTTAGATATATGACCATATGCTTGAATTATATTTTCAATGAGTGGTTGATTTTATATTGAATTTATGGTGCAGCTGGTCAGAATCTAGAACAGACTAGACCAATGCACATGCCTGCACTTGTGGTGCATATTCGACACATTTTGGTTCACTGTTAGGATTTTCCTTCTTGAGAAAAAATCTAGGTATTTGAGTCCTCTTTCAGAAGATGTATTTTGAGCTTAATTTGAATACGTATGAAGCCCCATATGCATGTTTGGGCAAAGGTATATAGAATTTATTGATTGTAGTAAAAATCATGAAAATCCATGCATAAGTGTCCTGTAGAGATTTTTTTAAACATCACTTCCTAGAAGGAAAAAGTAGCCACATGAGTCTGGAAGACAACCAAGTTAACAGATAATTTTTTGCATGATTGAAGAATATCTTATGATTATTTTCCCATGACTGGTCCGAATCTGAAAATCAGTCTGACCAGTTTTCATAGTCTGGCCTTGTAGGCATGATTTAAACCCTTAGATTTCCATCATATTTTGCCTTAGAAGAATTTGAGACCATTAGATCTTGATCATGAGCATCTCATTTGAATCTGAACCATTAGATTGACATCATGAGTAATATAAATGAATTTGGACCATCGGATTGTATTGATGATTGATGTAAATGAATCTGAATGATTGGATTAAGATTGAGAGAATTTAAACCGTTAGATTTCCATCATATGAATGATTTAAAGGAATTTGAATGGATAGATTATCATTTGGAGTGATTTGAACCATTGGATTACCTTTTTGAGTGATTTAATTGAATCTAAACCATTGGATTGACCTCATGAATGTTTTAATTGAATTTGAACCATCGATCAAATATGATCTTGATCACATTGATGATGATCGATTACATCAAATCTGAGTAGTCGATCAAATATGATCTTGGTCACATTGTTGATGATTGATGCTTGATCAATGCACTCACATGTTTGTTGCTATATTTGAGATGACATGCTTTATTGCTATACTTGAGATGATATTGTTGTTACTTGCCATATTTGAATGATATTTATTATTGAAAATAATTTAATTTCTGCAATATCCTAGTCGAACTGCCATATCTGTACATCTAGAAAACATATTAGGTGTGGGGAGATGCATGTAGGCGCCTACATTCATATGAAGGGAAAGAATGAAAAAATGATAAATCTTAATAAAGAATTAGAAAGCCTAGCCCAACACATGCCAAATTAGGGTTTTAGATTAAGGGTAGCTTTAGGACGATCCCTACCCCTTAGCTCATTTTCCCCTAGGGTACAGAGAACTAGATAGGTGTGATGTGAATTGAACCATAGAGCATTTAGGTTCCACACCCTGATCTTGAATGAATACATGATTGATTAAATCTGCATTCCGAACTATGCGGATCCTGATTCTTAGGGCAACACCCTAAGATATGTTGGCAGTTTGGTGAGATTTTCAAACACGGTTCCACACTATGATCTTGAAAGAATATACACATGAATGAATTAAATACACATTCTGAACTATACGGATCCTGATTCTTAGGGCAACACCCTAAGATACGTAGGTAGTTTGATGAGATTTCCAAACACGATTCCACACCATGAATTGAATCCGCATTCTGAACTACACGGATCCTGATTCTTAGGGTAGTACCCTAAGATACATAGGCAGTTTGGAGGATTCCCAAACCCGGATTCAAACCCTTGCTCCCTAAGAGTAAAGAGAGACAGATTGCTCCCCGAGAGTAGAGAGAGACATATTGCTCCCTGAAAGTAGAGAGAGATAGATTGCTCCCCGAGAGTAGAGAGAGACATATTGCTCCCCGAGAGTAGAGAGAGACAGATTGCTCCCTCAGAGTAGAGAAAGAAATAGATTGCTCCCTGAGAGTAGAGAAAGAAACAGATTACTCCCTGAGAGTAGAAAAATAGACAAATTGCTCCCTGAGAGTAGAGAGAGAGATAGATTGCCCCCTGAGAGTAGACACATACCTTGCTCCCCGAGAGTATCCCAAAACAGTGAACTACGTTGTACTTGATTTTCAGGACCTCTAAAATATGTAGGCAACTTGGAGGACCTCTCCAAGTATGGTACCACATCTTAGTATTCTTAGGTCCTCCATATCATATCCATATCCATATCCGTATCCATATTCACTTTAGTCCACATTAGGTTATCTCTAGATTCAATCTCAATCATCATCAAACATAAACTTCAACTTGAACAATTGAATCTAAGAAAACTTAAGCATAAACCACATCCATAAACATTAATCACATTTCATTCGAATTACGTTATGGACTTGATTTCCAGGATTGGGATACGTAGGCAATTTGAGATGTCTTGGACGTCTCAGATTCAGTCCATCACCGAACCATCTTCGGTTCGGTTCACTGTATATTACTTTGCTTGTTTATTTACTTTGAGAACATGTTTGGCTAAACCCTAGGTTAGAAGAATTTAGAAACTTGGCATAGGATCCCCATGAGCCCTAGTTATCATCCATTGACCATGAATAGTCAAAATCATAGAGTCTAAGGAAAGTAGAATCATATAGGAGGCTGATTTTTGGATCGGACAGCTTTGGGTGCCTAACACCTTCCCAAACTGTACCTTGAACACTTACCCATTCTCTGATAGACCAAAGCCAATATATTGGGTCTAATGAGTCAATAGAAGTCTTTTTTTTTTATGAGACTACATCTTTATAGGTCCTAGACCTTAATTTAGGTGGCGACTCCCAACATCATTTTTTTCGTCCATCAGAGATGGGTAGAAGAGACGTACTTTGTCCTCACAATAGCAAAAGTCCTTATTAATATTGAACTAAGGTTTAACAGTGATAAATAAATAATGAAATCCATTTATCTTCAAGCTACTCAAGACATAACGTAAAATAATCAATTACATACTTCACTGTCCAAATATAACTAAACTAATAAAAAACACATTGGTTGCATTTGCATGATGGATCATGTGCTTCCTCCATTGCTTCCATGTCCATAGCCTCCACGTGTTTATGCAACGGTGCATTCATATAATCTTCTACAATAGGACCTACATCATCAACTAAAAATATTCGATGTCGAGGGATGAGCACACATCATAGCTCATTGAGCAAACAAAACAATGCACAACCATATGCTTGCATTCAATTCATATCTTTGGTCTGGTTTAAGTTTGCAACTGTGCTATAGAAAGGATTGACAACCACCGCACCTCTATACACGAGTGTGTGAATCTGCCCAATGGATCAAACACCATTGCCATCCTACATTCACCCACCATGGAATAAAAATAGAGAGAAAGTGTCTAGATCACACTGCCAACACTTCCCCTGATGCCCTACCCATACCAACACGTAAGCCTTTGCTGGCGAGGGCTTACAGACTGGGCTCGCTACTAAGCAATCCTAATGCCATCCAAATGTATCCAAGGCCTTTCCCCATCATCTCTCAATACGTCCATAGAAATAGAGCTAAAACCCCTTGGCAAAGTCAAAGACCACATGGTCCAAGACCACCTCCCCTAATGCCCTACGACGTAATAGTTCGGCTAAGGTAATGGCGATACGATGATGTTAATGGGTAGGACTAGAGATAGAGCTAGAGTCTAGTGGTCAAGATGAACCACAGTACCATGTCCTCTCCCTAATGCTCCACTCGTATCCAACACACTAACCACACACACAAACACATGCCTATCCCTAGCATCATCACCATATTATAAATAAACAGAAGTAAATATGCATGAGCAGAAATAACAGTAATATTAGATGGCATGTGATGCACATTACAAGCATAAAAACATGAAATCATTCATGGTATTGGATACAATAAAAGAAAAATAGCTTGTTATTATCCAATTGGTTTAGGACTTGTTCCCTCACCTATAAACGATGTGCAACCTTCTTCTAAGCCTTGGAAGTCACTTTGAACTACTTGGGAACCTAGGGAATGTATGAATTTAAGTTAGGGTTCATTTATACCAAGTTACAGTAGTCGAAAATTGAAACAGAACCATTAATGGGTGACTGATCGATCCTGCGGTCTCATGTTTAGTGCGACCATACGCCGTGCAGTATACCTTACGGTCATACATCATGGGACCACATGACTCCTGATAACTTCTCGAATGGCTGTAGTGGACCATATGGTCGTGTACCATGCGACTATAGCTGCGACCATACGATTTCTGATAAATTTTTACTTTCAATCTGAGTTCTATCTGAGTCGATTTCTCAGCTCAACAGTAGGGTTCTTCCTATGGTCAATTTATGGCCATTAAATCATAGTTTTACATAGCTATTTACCCTAACCTACTCTCCATGATTCTCCTTCAAGATTTGTTTATGGAATTTCATGGTTGAAATCTTACATCGATTCAACATATCCATTAAAATGGAACATCCTATTCTATGTGATCTATATCTATAGAAATAAGGTTCATACCTTAAGTCTATTGTAGAGAACTAGATACCTCCTCCATAAAACCTTTCTATCAGCCTTCTTCTCTTAATCTCCTTCTTTTTTTCTTTATCTCTCTCTCTCTCTCTCTCTTAGGTTTAGGGTTTGAGATTGCTCCAAAAGAGTGAGAGAGGATAAAGGGACGTCCTCTATATAGAGAGAAAATATCCATATAGAGCCCTCCAATAATTAGGAAATAAATCTCCTTTGATTTAGAAAGTTTCTAAATCACAGAGTCTGATCTGGCAACTTGCGATTGATGGTGTGGTCACAAAATCCGTCGACCACACATCCTGTAAAACCCGCATACTACAAACCCGATCTAACTGTGTCGTGCCAAGTCTTTCCACCATAGCCGGATCGAGTGGACCAACCATGTAAAGAAACCACAAGGCTAGGTAAGTAAATCAACCCAAAAATAGTAAAGTTTGAGTGTATGGTCGACTACCTAAACTGGTATGGTCGACCACACTATAAAGATAGTGAAACCAGTCCAAAATAGTCGTGTGGTTGATATACTTAAGTTGTCACACCCCAATTCCACACTATTCAGAATGGTGTGATGAACAGTTAATAAACCAACGGTTCAACCAGGATCTCGAATAGGCTGTGTCCGTTTGCTTAAACCATACACATCCACAGCCATAATCAGAGTCAATAAACAATAGCGGAAGTCTTTATACTAATGAACTGAGAGTCTAACAGTGGTAACATAAAAAAATTATCCAATTATCTTCAAAGGACTTAAGACATAAAAATAAATAATTTAATCAATTACATCGTCTGAATAATTCAAATATAAGTCTAATCAAAGATGCATGAGTTGCACTCGCATGACGAATCATGCGACTCCATCATAACTTCTATATCCATCGTTGCAGTATGTCCGTACATAGGAGCATTCATATAGTCTTTTACAGTTGTACCTGCATCATCAACTAAAAATATTCGACGTCGAAAGGGTGAGCACACATCACGGCTCAGTGAGCAAACAAAACAATGCAACAAACATATGCATGCATTCAATTCATATCTTTAGTCTGGTTCATAAATTTGTAATGTGCAATAGAAAGGTTTGGTGACTGCCGCACCTTTATACACGAGTGTGTAAGCCCACCCAATGGATCAAACACCATTGTCGTTCACATCCACCTCACCATGTAATAGCGATAGAGCTAAAGTTCTTAGGACCGCACCGCATCACACTTACCCTGATGCCCTACCCATACCAACACGTAAGCCCCTATTGGCGAGGGCTTGCAAACTGAGCTCGCAACTAACCAATCCTAATGTCAAACAGTGTATCTAAGGACTCAACCCAACATCCCTCAATACGTCCATAGAGATAGAGCTAAGGCCCCCCAATAGAGTCAGAGACTACACGGTCCGAGACCACCTCCCCTGATGCCCTACGATGTAATAGTTTTGTTAAGGTAATGGCGATACGACGATGTTAGTGAACAAGACTTGAGTAGAGATAGAGCTAGAGTCTGGTGACCAGGATGAACCACAGTGTCACGCCCTCCCCCTGATGCTCCACTCGCATCAAGTACACTAACCACACACATATATTTACATGCGTATTCCTAGCATCATCATCAACATCATATTATAAATAAACAGAAATTAAATATGCATGAACAGTAATAACAAGATTATTGGATGACATGTGATATGCACATTACAATCATACAAGCATAAAATCATTTATGGTATTGGACTCAATAAATGAAAACAGTTTATGATTAGCCAATTAATTTAGGTCTTGTTCCCTCACGTTTGATTGCTATTAGATCCTCGTTCAAGCTTTATAATTAATTTTTAAATCACTGAAAATACCTAACAAGTCGATAGATTTTAATTAGAACTAATTCTAATATGTTTAGACTAACAGAAGCTGAGGGGTCGCAGGTGGGGTAGCACTTGGGGTCTCAGTTCTGTGACTACAGGGTGTAGGGTCGCAGGGTAGGGTAGCACCTGGGGTCAAAGTTTCTGCGACCCCAAGGTGTAGGGTCGTAGGTGGGGTCGAACATACTTCGACCCTACATGCGACCACACCCTCCCTGGAACTTTCCGAGGGCATGTGGTCAATCATGTGGTCTCTTAGGGTCAGATATCATGCGACCCTACGTGCGACCACACGTATTATGGTCGACCTTTCACTCTTAAGTCCAGTCCTCCATGTTGGAATCCTTTGACTTACCATCATGGTCCTTCCTATGATTGTTCTACGGCTCAAAACTATAATTTTTTACATCCTATCCATTGCCTACAATGATTTCCTCCATGGATTCCCTTGGAACTTTGTCCATGGATGGATGATTTGGGTTTCTCCTAATCCTATGTTCTTCATAAACTATTCTAGGCTCCCAATTCATGTAGGGATTTAGGTTCATACCTTGGGTTTACTGAGATTCAGAGGTTTCTCTGAACTTCCTCTCTTCCTTGGCCTTCTTCTTCAATTCTCCTTCTTTTCCTTCTCTTCTCTCTCTCTCACTTTCAATTGGAGTTCTAAAAAGATGTCATAGGCTAAGGGATGTCCTATTTATAGAGGAAAACCCTCCAAATATGCCCTAATGAGTTTAGGAAAGAATCCCCTTCGGATTAGGAAGGTTTCTTAATTTTTGGTTTCTGACTGTTTTCGTAGCGTCGGATGTAGGATCGCAGAATCCGTCGACCCTACATTTTTTAAAACGTGCGATCCCACGACCAAAAATTCATGGGTTGGACTCTTTTGAGGTGGGGTCGGTCACACCTGTTTATGCATGCGACCCTACCCTCATATTTGACTATTTTTGAGTTAAACTTCATACCTAGCCTTGTGGTTTCTTCACGTACTTGGTCTACTTGGCTTTACCATGATAGGTAGACCTGGTACAATGTGATAAGACCGGTTAGTTTGGTACGGGTCTTACATAAGTGGTGTGGTCGACGGATTTTGTGACCACACCATCGATCGTACGTTGCCAGATTAGACTCTGAGATTTGGAAACTTTCCAAATCAAAGGGGATTTCTTTCCTAATTGTTGGAGGGCACTATATGGAGTTTTCTCTCAATATAGAGGATGTCCCTCTACCCTCTTTCACTCTTTTGGATCAATATTTAACCTTAAACCTAAGAGAGAAAGATAAAGGAAGAGAAGAAGAAGAAAATTTGGAGAAAAAGGCTGAGAGAGGAAGTTTTGTAGAAAAAGGTCCTAGTTCTCTACATCAAGCTTAAGGTATGAACGTTGTCTTTGTAAGGATAAAACACATAGAATAGGATTTTTCATTGTAAATTTAGATGTTGAATCGGTGTAAGATCTCAACCATGAGATTCCATAAGAAAATCTTAAAGGGAGAATTTTGGAGAGTAGGTTACAGTAAGTAGATACGTGAAACTATGAATTAATAGCCCTAAATTGACCATAGTATGAACCCTACTGATGAGACGAGAAATCAACTCATGAAGAATTCGGATTGAAAGAAGGAATTGACCAAACTTCATATGGTGGCATGTTGTTATCGCATGATATGCAACCATAGGGTTGACCATAGTTATTCGAGAAGATATCAGGAATCGTATGGTCGCATGCTGTGGTTGCATGATGCACAACCACAGGGATCGACCACAGAGCCTGTGGTTGCCAAAAATAGGAGACCATAGGATTGACTAGTCGATTAATAATGGTTCTATTTTGATTTTCAACTACTGTAACTTGGTATAATCAAACCCTAACTTAAATTGACTTTCAAGGCTTGGAAGAAGATTGCACATCATTTACAGGTGAGGGAAGAAGACCTCAACTAAAAGGCTAATAACAAGCTACCCCTTTTATTTTGTTCTCTATTATTGAAAACGATGCCATGCTTTGTATGATTGTTGTGTATCTCTCATGTCATCCAATCCTTGTTATATATATCTACTCATGTATATTTATTTCTGTTTATTTATAACATGATGATGATGATGCTAGGGATAGGCATGTATTTATGTGTGTGGTTAGTGTGTTGGATGCGAGTGGAGCATCAGGGGGAGGACGTGGTACTATGGTTCATCTTGACCACCAGACTCTAGCTCTATCCCTACTCAGTCCTACCCATTAACATCATCGTATCGTCATTACCTTAGCGAAACTATTACATCGTAGGGCATCAGGGGATATGGTCTCGGACCGTATGGCCTTTGACTCTGTCGAGGGGCCTTAGCTCTATCTCTATGGAGGTATTGAGGGATGCTAGAGGTGAGGCCATGGATACATTTGGATGACATTAGGATTGGTTAGTTGTGAGCCCAGTTTGCAAGCCCTCGTCAGTAGGGGCTTATGTATTGGTAGGGGTAAGGCATCAAGGGAAGTATTGGTAGTGTGTGATCTGGATACTTTAGCTCTATCTCTTTTCCATGGTTGGTGCATGTGAGACAGCAATGGTGTTTGATTTATTAGGTGGATTCACACACTCATGTATAGAAGTGCGGTGGTCGCCAATCCCTTCTATAGTACAGTTGCAAACTTAAAACCAGACCAAAGATATGAATTGAATACATGCATATGTTTACGCATTGTTTTGTTTGCTTACTGAGCCGTAATGTGCTCACCTTTCGATGTCAAATATTTTTAGTTGATGATGCAGGTCCTACTGTGGAAGATTATATGAATGCGTCAACGCACGAACATGTGGCGGCTGTGAATGTGGAAGGTATGGAGGAAGCGCATGATCCGTCATTTGATTGCAATCAATGTGTTTTTGATTAGTTAGCTATATTTGAATAATGGAACATGGAATTGATTATTTTACGTTGTCTTGAGTAGTTTGAAGATAATTGGATTTAATTATTAATTATCATTGTTAGTCCTCAGTTCATTATCAGTAAAGACTTTCACTATTTATTTATTATCTGTGATTGTTATTGTGGTATTTGGTTTAATATGGTTGGCACGGGCTTTACGAGATCCTGGTTGAATCGTTGGTTCTTATGACCGTTTATCACACTACTAGTTAGTCTAGAATTGGGGTGTGATAACTTGGTATCAGAGCTCTCAGGCTATATCCATTAAACCTGAATACTTCTACAAGAGTCAAAAATTGAGTTAGGATGAAATTAAAAACTGTAATAAGAACACACCATAAGCCCCTGTTGTTTAAGACCTAAATTAAGAAAGAGAATAATGCACATGAGTAAATGAGAAACAAAAATACAAATATATATATATATATATATATATATATATATATATATATATATATATATATATATATATATATATATATATATATATATATATATATATATATATGGCCAAATTAAAAGTAAGGAATTGTATATCATGAATCAGAGTACGGTCCACAATCCAGACATTTATTTTGTAAACATCAAAAAGAGAAAGGTATACATAAGTGAGAGGGAAAATGAAACATCATGTAGCTGGAGGAGTAGGAGGAGGTGTCTCTTGATTTCTATCATAATCCTCGGCGTACACCCTTGTGAGCCAGGCTACTTGTGTCTAGATCACTCAGAGGCTGTTAGCCAAATCTGCTACCAGTTGGTCTGTAGTACAGTGAGCTTCTCGAATCTCACGGAGTAGTGCCATCATGTCATCTGGTGGTGGGCGCGAGGGACCAGCCGAGTGAGAAGTCTGAGAAGGGCCAGCCCTAGTGAAATGCTATGGAGAAGGAGGAGGGATGTCATCTACATCCATATACATCCGATTATCATCCTCATCATCCTCATCATCCTCTGCTGCCACTGCCGCTGTAGCCTCCGCATCTGCTGCAGCCACCCTAGTGAGAGGATGTCTCATAGCATTCCTTTCCTTGTCACTGACTTGTATCTCTTGCATCCCCATCCTACAGATGGCATCCCAGTCGAGGTTAGCTAAAAAAATATCCTCGTAGATTCTCTCATCCTATAAGTCCACCTCCAGATGAGAGAGTAAAGTGGTGATCAAGCATCCGTAGGGTAGGTTACCCCTCAGATAGAGTGTAGTAGCTCTATGCATAGTCCGTATGATGATATATGGGAGGCAGACGAATTGTCTGGTGCGGATATAGTAGAGAAGATACTGGGTCAACTGTGAAACCATATCATAGTGACCACTTTGCTGAATTAGATTGTGCTGGATGATTTTGCAGTATACCCGTGGCTCAGGATAGTTATTAACTGCCTTCATCTGCCAGCGATCGTCCCATAGAATCTGACTGCACACCTCCATGCGTATTCTCTCTGATAAAAAATTTGGGCTTTTTTTGGAGTGCAGTAAACCAACAGACTAGCGCTCGAGATACCCAAAAGATTTGCTAACTGTTTGGTGTTGAAAGAGATGGGAACTCCTTTCACCCAACTAGTGATCGAAAGCTCGCTCCCATTATCTATGTCCTCTGGGTCACCTTCCAATTGAAGGTTGCAATAAAATTATTTGACTAGCTTTGGACGGGTGCAACCCTCATACTGGATCATAGGAAGCCAGCCCATATCACCAAACGTCCTCTTTACATCAAATAGGGCTAGACGTGGCAAGTTGACACATTGACCCACCTCAACTTTTTTCTATCGGTACCATGGATAATGTGCCTCAGCTTCAGCAGAATGGAAGTGAGTCGCATCATATGGTCTGGGCATTTTGGTTCGGGCCATATTAGCTGTAAAAGCGAAACAAAGAAAAACAAGTTAGAAAACCAAAAATTTGGGTAGCATAATAGTGTAAAATGGGCAAAAGCCTCACTTTTCACCCAAACACCTGGGTAGGAGGACTTACATGGGTCACAAACCATCCTGCAAGGATCATCTAGTAGAGAATTGCAATCAATAAAATTAAATTTGAAGAAATTTTAAAATTGAGAAAATTCTCAATTTCAAGGTCAAAAGATCAATTTTTGGGAGTTTGGCCAAACCAACTGATGAAACCCAAATTTTCTTGATGGCTTTCATCCGTTGGGTTCCCAATATCAAAATCAAACAATAAAAATGGGATTTTTACGGTTAAATAAATTTAAATTTGAAGAAAACAAGACAAGATGGTGAAAACCTAGGTATAACAGCCTAAAAGAATGAAAAGAATAGAGAATAAACCTTGATTAATGGAATGCGAGTTGTTAACAGATGAAGAACTCACCTAAGTCATGCGGTTGACACTGTTGAGACTCAGTGGTGGCAAGTTGAGTTGAGACTCAGAAGAAGACAAAATAAAATGGGAAGGAAAAGGCTCGAAACAGGTTTAAAAACCTGATTTTTAAATCGTGCGGACGCACAATTTGACTAAAAGAGTCGATCACACCTTCGACTACACGATTGACCATAGGGTCCCAGGAAGTTGCCAGGATTCATATGGTCATACCTATGGTTGCATGTAATGCGACTGTACGATATCGACCACACAAGTATTTTTCTGCTGAACTACTTGTTTTGGTTTTATACTTTGAATTTGCTTCATTTATTGTGGGGCTAACATGACACCATTGTATATTGCACTTGTCTCACATATTTTTGATTTCTCAGACACACCATAGTCTATAGTTAGAAATGGCTGGGAGTAGAGCAACCTGAAGGGGACGTAACCCATGCCCACCTCTACCACCACTTGCGGAGGTAAATGTCAATGAAAATCAAGAGGGACAAGCTGGAAATACTGAGAACCAAAATGTTGCTCCACAAGGGGTCAACAATCAGGCCAACCCCACAAACTTACCACTGCCACCAATCGATTTGTCAACCTTTGTGATAAATCTGGCACGACAGGTATAGGAGTTACATCAGATGCAGACAAATATGCACTCTACCATGGGAATTGCTTCCCCAGCTATGAAAGCCCCCAACACCTGTAGGACAAGCTAGCAGAATACCAAGTAGTAGCAGTAGCGTGCCCCAAGCCTTTGCTATTAACAATGTAGCACCGCAAGTACAGCAAACCCCAACGATGTACGCCCCAGTATAGGAACCAGGAGCTCGGCAAGGAGGATATAACCAGGGTAATTATCAGTACCAACTATCCATGTACAGAGCTTATGCACAGAATCAGCTAGACCACTCTAGGCTGATAGAGCGTTTCCTGAAAATGAAACCAAAGGAGTTCACAGGCAAGCCGTCAGATCCTTTGTGGCCAGCATACTATATTAACGAGGTGGAGAGAAATTTTATGATGATGACTGTTACTAAAGAAGAGAAAGTGCTATGTGCCATCTTTATGCTAAAGGGTGATGCACACCATTGGTGGAAATCTACTCGTGGTATCTCCTGACCAAGCACACCCAGTTGACCTGGGCTATCTTCAAAGAAGCTTTTTTCGAGAAGTATTTTCCCATGAGTCTCAGGGACCAGATGGAGAAAGAATTCCTGAGCTTATATCAAGGTCAGATGACCATTGATGCATATCAATAACGTTATGAAGAATTATTCTTGTTTGATCTCTCCAGTATGCAAGAAAAAAATATCAAAACCCGAAGGTTAGTCACGGAGTCAGGGGGAGTGTTCGAGAACATATTTTGGGTCTAGAAAAGAAAATATATAATGAAGCCATGAAGATTGCACGAGTGCTGGAGTAAAGTTAGAGGGAGAGCTATTTTGTTCAAAACAGAGGTATCAAGAGGCCTTACGAAAATTCATTCAATAGAGGGAATTCAAAGACGTTTGAGTCGTTCCGGGCACAAGGCTTCAATGCAGTAGCCAAGACTACACAGCGGCTCAACCTCAATTGAAGCAAGAAAATACTGGAGTTAAATGCTTCAACTATGATCAAGTAGGGCATTATTTTTGGGACTGCCCTAAACCAAGGAAGCAACTACTGCAAGGAAAGATTTATGTCGTAACTTCTAAAGACGCTGTTGCATTACCTGATGTGGTCACAAGTATGATCCGACCTTTTGTTTTGTATACCTTGTGTGAGCATATAGACTAAATTAGGTAAATCACAGGTATCATACCTATAGATGGCATTCCCGCCAGAGTAATGCAGTAGCCAAGACTACACAGCCGGCTCAACCTCAACTGAAGAAAGAAAATACTGGAGTTAAATGCTTCAACTATGATCAAGTAGGACATTATTCTAGGGACTGCCCTAAATCAAGGAAGCAACTACAGCAAGGAAAGGTTTATGTCGTAGCTTCTAAAGACGCTGTCGCATCACCTGATGTGGTCACAAGTATGATCCGACCTTTTGTTTTGTATACCTTGTGTGAGCATATAGACTAAATTAGGTAAATCACAGGTATCATACCTATAGATGCCATACTCGCCAGAGTACTCTTCGACTCTAGAGCCACTCACTCTTTTGTATCTGTGTCATTTGAAAAGAAACTAAGTGTAGTCCTCAGACCTTTATACTTTAAATTATTAGTACGATAGCCTATGAGATTAGAATCTCAGCTAGACAAAGGTTATGGACCATGTCCAGTTCTTATTGGCCAGAAGACTATGGATGCAATCTTAATTCAACTTGAGATGGCAGACTTTGACGTCATCTTAGGAATGGATTGGTTAGCTTGACATTCCATAAATTTATTGTGTGCAAAAAAGAAATTGACCTTCAAAGGCCAGGATGGTGCAAAATTCAACTTTTCAGGAACCAAACTTCTTCATAAACGGAAACTCATTCTCTCTACACTGAAGGCTAAGAGATGCATTGAAAAGGGTGGAATTGGATATTTAGTATCTGTGGTGGACACTACAAAAGAAGCACCATGGATAAAAGATATTGAAGTTGTGTGAGAATTTTCAGACATGTTTCCTGAGGATTTACTAGGTTTACCACCTGATAGAGCGATAGAGTTCGTTATAGACCTATTGCTAGGATTGACACCTGTGTCCAAAGCACCATACCGAATGGCTTCAACTGAACTGAGGAATTAAAAGTCCAACTACAAGAGTTATTAGACAAGGGATTTATCCGACCTAGTATATCACCTTGGGGAGCGCCAGTGTTATTCGTCAAGAAGAAGGATGGTATTATCCGATTATGTATAGACTACTGGGAATTAAATAAGCTCACGATCAAGAATCGATATCCCCTACCTCGGATTGATGATTTATTTGATCAGTTGCAAGGAGCGAAGGTGTTTTCCAAGATTGATCTTCTGTCAGAGTATCATCAGTTGAAGAACAAGGACGGTGACATTCCAAAGACGGCATTTAGAACTAGATATGGACATTATGAGTTTCTAGTCATGTCTTTTGGACTAACCAATGCACCAACATCTTTTATGGAACTTATGAATCGAGTGTTTCACGACATGTTGGACACTTCAGTCATAGTTTTTATAGATGACATATTGATTTATTCCAAGGATGAGGTGACTCATGTGACGAATCTTAGAGCAGCCTTACAATGATTGAGAAAAGAGAAGCTTTATGCTAAATTTAAGAAATGTGAGTTCTGGTTGAATGAAGTGCAATTCTTAGGTCATGTAGTATCCTTCGAAGAAATTAAAGTGAATCCCAACAAGATTGAAGCTATTGTAAAATAGGAAGCACCTAAGAGTGTTGCAGAAATCTGAAGTTTCTTGGGATTAGCTGGGTACTATCGACAGTTCGTGGAAGATTACTTCAGGATTACCGTACCTCTCACCAGTTTGATTAAGAAAGGAGAAAAGTTTATTTGGACTGAAAAAATATAAAGAGTGTTTCCAAACGCTGAAAGCAAGATTAATATTGGCTCCCATCTTGACCATTCTGGTACCAAGATAGCCATTTATCCTATACACTGATGCTTCTGGGTTGGGTTTGGGATGTGTTCTCATGCAGAGAGAGCAAGTAATTATTTATGCTTCAAGACAACTGAAGGCACATGAGAAGAATTACAGTACTCATGATTTAGAGTTAGCAGCGGTGGTACATGCTGTCAAGATATGGAGAAATTATTTGTATGGAGAAAAGTTTCAAATTAAGTCAGATCACAATAGTCTTACTTATTTCTTTAACCAGAGGGAGTTAAACATGAGACAGAGAAAATGGTTGGAATTGCTAAAAGATTATGATTCTATATTCAATATCATCCAGGAAAGGCTAACGTAGTTCTTGATACACTGAGTTGAAAAGCAATAACAAAGCCTGAGGAAGAAGCTAGCACAAATGTTGCCATGTGTGTCTTGGCAAGAGATTTGATTATGGCAATGAGCAATTCGTTGTCGAGAAATTAGATGGTTCGACAAACCTAGGGTTAATGCATAAGTTTTTAAATATGTTCGCTACATTGAAGATTGTTCCTGACCTGATGGACCAAGTGAAGCGGTAATCCAATTGGACCCCTATTTGAGGACAGTGCAAGAAGATTTGGAAAAGGGTAGGGCCACTTCTGATTTCACTCTGGATTCCAAAGGGACGTTAAGGTACAAAGGAAGAGTGTACGTACTTGAAAGTGAAAATTCAGAAATCAGAAACAGACTCATGAAGGAAGCCCCCTTCCACCTCTTATTCGGTACATCCTGGACGTACTAAGATGTATCACGATCTAAAGAAGCTATATTAGTGGAGAGGAATGAAAGTAGATATAGCTTGATATGTGTCTCAATGCCTCAATTACCAACAGGTAAAGGTGAAAAGGTAAAGATCAGCAGGCTTATTACAACTACTACCTGAACCTGACAGGAAATGGGATTGCATTAGTATGGATTTCGTCATGGGTTTACCATTAACCCCCAGTCTGTAGATTTTGTCTGGTTATAGTAGACCGACTCATGAAGACAGCTCGCTTCATTGCTATACGACCTCAATATACTTTGGAGAGATTATCCAAGCTTTATGTAGATAATATTGTCCGACTATACAGTGTACCTGAAAGCATAATATCTGACAGAGACCGAAGCTTTACTTCAAAGTTTTGGGAAAGATTACAGAAGGCTATGGGTACAACGTTGAAGTTCAGTACCGCATTCTACCCCCAGACTGATGGACAGTTAGAGCATACCATTTAGATTTTAGAAGACATGCTCCGAGCTTATGTGATTGACTTCAAGGGTTTGTGGGATGAAAAGTTACCATTAATCGAGTTCTCTTATAACAACAGCTATCAAGCTATGATACAGATGTCACCCTATGAAGCACTATATGGTAGAAAGTGTCGAACTCTTTTATTTTGGAATGAAATAGGAGAGTAGTGAATTATCAGACCAGAGCTTATCGAAGAAACTTCTTGAGTACGAGTCTTACACTGGGGTAAGACCTTGGATACATATGGATGACATCTAGGATTGGTTAGTCACGAGCCCAGTTTATGAGCCCTCGCTAGTAGGGGCAGACATACTATTATGAGTAGGGTATTAGGAGAAGTATTGGCAGTGTGTGATCTGAATACTTTTGCTTTATCTCTATTTCATGGTGGATGCATGTGGGACGGCAATAGTATTTGATCCTTTCTATAGCACAGTTGTAAACTTATACCAGACCAAATATATGAATATGACTGCATGTATATGTTTGCGCATTGTTTTGTTTTACTCACTGAGCCATGTTGTGTGCTCACCCCTCGATGTCGAATATTTTTAATTGATGATGCAGGTACCACAATAAAGGATTATATGAAAGTGTTGACGTATGAACACGTAACGACTATGGACGTGCAGACTATGGAGGACGAGCACGACTCTACATGCAAGTGTTTCCAGTGTCTTTATTCCTAGTTTGCTTTCTATTTGAGATATGGAGACTAGAAATAGGTTATTTATTTATGTTTTAAGTAATTTGAAGATAACTGGTCTAAATATTTATTTATCATGTTAGACACTCAATTCAGTATTTATAAAGACTTTCGCTATTTACTTATTATCTCTTATTGTGTAGAATGTGTATTTGGTTTGGATTGTTGGCACGGTCTTACGAGATCCTGACACGAAGTGTTGGCTTCTTATGACAGTTCATCACACTACTAGTTAGTTCAGAATTGGGGTGTGACAGCTTGGTATCAAAAAGCTCTAAGGCTCTGCCCATTAAACCTGAATACATCCACAAGAGTCCATGAAATGGGTTAGGATAAAATTAAAAACTTTAATAAAATCCCACCATAAGCATAGTGCTGTTTGAGACAGCAAATAATCAAGCAATAATGCACATAATGTAAAAGTGAAACAATACGTATAAATATATGTCACACCCCAATTCTGGACTAATCAGAATAGTGTGATGAACAGTCAATAAACCAACGGTTTAACCAGGATATGTTTAGGTAGTACCCACCATATCAACCCATACATACATTTCACAGTAATATTCAAAGATAATAAATAAATAAGTAAAAGTCATTATAATTAATGAACTGAGTATCTAATAGTAATAAATAAATATTTAATCTAGTTATCTTCAAGTAACTCAAGACATAAAATAAATTAATTAATTATATATCCATTAACCAAAATTTAACTAAACTAGTCAAAGACACATTGATTGCACTCGCATGAAGGATCATGCACATCTTCAACAGCTTCTACGTCCATAGCTGCCATGTGTCCATATGATGCCGCCTTTACGTACTTCTCTACAGTAGGATCTGCATCATCAACTAAAGATATTCAACGTCGAAAGAATGAGCACATATCATGGCTTAGTGAACAAAACAAAACAATGCAACAAACATATGCATGCATTCAATTCAATATCTTTGGTTTGATTTTTAAGTTTGTAATGTACTATAAAAAGGTTTGGCGGCTATGCACCTCTATACATGGGTATGTAAGCCCACCCAATGGATCAAACACCATTGTCGTCCACATCCACCCCACCATGGAATAAAGATAAAGCTAAAGTGTTTGAATCATACACCGCCAACACTTCCCCTGATGCCCTAGCCATACCAACGCGTAAGCCCCTATTGGCAAGGGCTTGCTAACTGGGCTCGCAACTAACCAATCCTAAATGTCATCCAGTGTATCCATGGCCTCACCCCAGCATCCTTCAATACGTCCATAGAGATAGAGCTAAAGCCCCCCGACAAAGTTAAAGACCACACGGTCTGAGACCACCTCCCCTGATGCCCTACGACGTAATAGTTCTACTAAGGTAATGGCGATACGATGATGTTAGTGGACAAGACTTGAGTAGAGATAGACCTAGAGTCTGGTGACCAAGATGAACCACAATGTCACGTCCTCCCCCTGATTCTCCACTCACATCAAGCACTCTAACCACACATACAATCACATGCCTATTCCTAACATCATCATCATCTTGTTATATATAGACAGGAAATAAATATGCATGAGCAGTAATAACAAAAATATTGGATGACATGTGAGATGCACATTACAAGTATACAAACATAGAATCAAGCATTTCATTGGACAAATAAAGTAAAATAGTTTTTTATTATTAAATTAGTTTAGGTCTTGTTCCCTCACTTGTTAACAGTACTCGATCTCCTTCCACACCTTGTAACTCTCTTTGAATCAATTTAGTAACCTAGAAGTTGTATGAATTTAAGTTAGAGTACTTGTGTAAGGTGTTACATTAATAGAAAATCGAAACAGGTTACTGACTGATCCTATGGTCTCTTACTGTCTCGATCTTACCACGTACGGTCGATACCTATATGCGACCGTACCTGCGACCATACAGTTCCTGAATTCTTTCTGAATGGCTATGGTCGATACTTTGGCCATGCTATGGTCAACCGTAGCTGCGACCATACGGTTTTCTGACCAAATCTACTTTCAATCCGAATTCTTCCTCTTAGATCTTCAATATTGTCCTTCCTAATGATCATTCTAAGGCCAAATTTATTAGTTTTACCAACTAATTACTTTAACCCATTCTCCATGGTCCCTACTTGAGATTTGCTTGGAGAATCCCTCAATTAAATCCTTACGTTGGGTTTGGTGTTGCAATTTACACTAAAAATTCTCACTCTTAATGTTTTAAGGCTGCAGAGACAAGGTTCATACTTTACTTGTTTCAGAGAGTCTGTAGAAAACTTCTCTCAGCCTTCTCCTTCTCTTCCTTCACTTCCTCTAGGGTTTGATGATGTTCCAAAAGAGTAAAAAAGGGTTGAAGAACATCCTTTATATAGAGAGAAACTCTCCATATAAGGCTCTCCAACAATAGGAAAGAGATTCTCCTTTTATTTGGAAAGTTTCCAAACTCGGAGTCTGGTTTGGGATCGTACGGTCGGATATACGGTGGCAAAATCTATCCACCATACGCTTGAAAACATCTATTGTATGACTATTAATCAGTGGTCTTTATTTTTTATTGTATGGTCGACCATACCTACCCACGTAATGGACCATACACTTGATTTTAAGTTTTTTGGGTCAATTTTCATACCTGGTCTTGTGGTCCTTCTTCACAAGGTCGATCTACTTGATCTAGATATGATGGGAAGACCTGGCATGACACGGTTAGACCGGGTTAGTGGAGTGCTGGTCTTACAACTCTCCCCCTTACATAAATTTTGTCCTCGAAATTTGCACATACCTTCCGAGTCGAATAGGTAAGGATATTGCTTTCGCAAAGCGTTATCTTCTTCCCATGCGATTTCTTCCACGTCTTAGCTTTTCCAGATAACTTTAACATAATAGATGTCACGGTTGCCAAGACGTTGAATCTTTCGACTAATGATTTGAAAAGGTATCACTTTAAATGTTAAATCTTCAGTCAAATCTGGTGGATCCGTCGTTAACACTTGTGTTGGATCTCTAACGTACTTCTTCAGTTGTGAAACATGGAATACATCATGTACACTAGACATTGATGGTGGTAGTGCTAACTGATACATTACCTTTCCATGCCTTGCCAGAATCTCATAAAGTCCAATATATTTAGGACATAGCTTTCCCTTCTGTCCAAACCATTTTAGACTACGCATAGGAGATATCTTCAAAAATACCTTATCACTTGTGGTGAATTTTAGATATCGACGTCGATTATCTGCATATTGCTTTTGATAATTCTGAGCTATTTGGACCCTTTCCTTGATTATGTCTACTACTCGACAAGTCTCTTCCCAACAACTCTTCGTTCTCCAACTTCATTCCAAAATAAGGGAGTTCGACACTTCCTACCATACAGTGCTTCATAGGGTGATATCTGTATCATAGCTTGATAGCTGTTTTTATAAGCGAACTCGATTAATGGTAACTTCTCATCCCATGAACCTTTGAAATCAATCACACACGCTCGGAGCATGTCTTTCAAAATATGAATGGTGCGCTCTGACTGTCCATCAGTCTGGGGATGGAATGCGGTACTAAACTTTAACGTTGTACCCATAGCCTTCTGTAATCCTTCCCAGAACTTTGAGGTAAAGCATGGGTCTCTGTCGGACACGATGCTTTTAGGCACACCATGAAATCTAACAATATTATCCACATACAGCTTGGCTAGCCTCTCTAGTATATACTAAGGTCGTATAGCTATAAAACGAGCTGTCTTAGTCAAATGATCTACAATTACCCAGACTGCTTCAACTACTCTGGGGGTCAATGGTACTCCTGTGACGAAGTCCATAGTAATGCAGTCTCATTTCCAAGCTGGTTCAGGTAATGGTTGTAACAAACCTGTAGGCCTTTGCCTTTCAGCCTTTACCCACTGATAATTCAAGCATTGCGACACATATTTAGTTACATCCGCTTTTATTCACCTCTACCAATACAGTTTTTTCAGATCATGATAAATCTTTGTACTCCTGGGATGTACTGAATAAGCAGTAGTGTGAGCTTCCTTCCCTAATCTATGTTTAATATCTAAATCTTCACTTTCAGGGACACATACTCTCCCTTTGTATCGTAGTACCCTTTCAAGGTCCAAGGTGAAGTCAGGAGTACTCCTACCTTTTTCAAGGTCTTCTTTCATTGTTCTCGGATAGGGGCCTGATTGGATAACTGCTTTCACTTCATCTATCAGATCAGGTACAATCTTCAATGTAGCAAACATGTTTAACTGGTTTATCAATCATGCTCACTACTACAATTGAATACTTTTTTTGTGACACACATTGCAGCATTTGTGCTAGCTTCTTCCTGTGACTTTGTCATTGCTTTTTTGCTTAGTGCATCGGCCACTACATTAGCTTTTCCTGGGTGATACTGGATATCACAATCGTAATCCTTTAGCAACTCTAGCCATCTTCTCTATCTCATGTTCGACTCCTTTTGATTGAAAAGATGAGTGAGACTCTTATGATCTGATTTAATCTAGAAATTTCTCTCCATACAAATAATGTCTCCATATCTTGACAACATGTACCACCACTGCTAATTTCAAGTCTTGAGTGGGGTAATTCTTCTCATATCTTTAATTGTCTGGAAGCATAGGCAATCACTTGCTCTCCTTGCATGAGCACACATCCCAAACCTAACCCAGACGCGTCGGTGTTCAAGATAAATGGTTTTCCTGGTATCGATATGGTCAATATGGGAGCTGATATCAGTCATGTCTTCAATGTTTAGAAACACTCCTCACATTTGTCAATCCAAATAAACTTTTCTCCTTTCTTGGTCAGACTGGTGAGAGGTAAGGCGATTTTGGAGTAATCTTCCACAAATCGTCGATAATACCCAGCTAAACCTAAGAAACTTTTAATTTCTGCCACATTCTTAAGTGATTCCCATTTCACAATGGCTTCAATCTTGCTAGGATCCACTTTAATTCCTTCAACTGATACAACATGGCCTAAAAAAGTGACTTCACTTAACCATAACTGACCCTTAATAAATTTAGCGTAAAGCTTTTCTGTTCTTAATCATTGCAGAGCGGCTCTAAGATTTGTGATATGAGTTTCTTTGTCCTTGGAGTAGACTAGGATGTCGTCAATAAATACGATGACAGATGTATCCAGCATATCATGGAATACCCGATTCACGAGTTCCATGAAAGTTACGGGTGCGTTATTCAATCTGAAAGACATAACTAGGAATTCATAATGTTTATACCTTGTTCTAAATGTTGTCTTCTGAATATCATCTTCCTTGATCTTCAACTGATGGTATCCTGATTGGAGATCAATCTTGGAGAACACTTTGGCACCTTGCAATTGGTCGAATAAGTCATCGAGCCGAGGCAACGGATACCAATTCTTGATCGTGAGCCTATTCAGTTCCAAGTAATCTATACAAAGTCAAACACTACCGTCCTTCTTTTTCACAAATAATACCGACGCTCCCCATGGTGATATACTGGGTCGAATATAACCCTTTTCCAGTAATTCCTATAATTGTACCTTCAATTTAGTAGGAGCCATTCGATAGAGTGCCTTAGATACTGGTGTGGCTCCTGGAATAAGGTCTATAATGAAATATGTCACTCGATCAAGTGGTAATCCTGGTAATTCCTCAGGAAATACATCAAAAAATTCACGCACAACTTCAATATCTTCCATTCGTGGTGCTTCGTTGGTTAGGTCGACCATGGACACTAGGTACCCAACTCCTCCTTTCTCGAGGCATCTCATAGCCTTTAATGCAGAAAGAATGAGTTTTTGTTTATGGAGAAGTTTGGTTCCCACAAAACTGAACTCTATGCCTTCCTTGTCTTTAAATGATATCTTCTTCTCAGCATAAAGCAAACTTGCTGAATGTTGGGATAACCAGTCCATCCCTAGGATGACGTCGAAGTCTGCCATCTTGAGTTACACTAGGTTGGTGTCCAAACTTCTTCCATTTATAAGAACTGGATATGGTCCATAACCTTGATCTACTTCGCTTCTAATCCCATAGGTGACTGTACTAGTAGCTTGTAGTCTAATGATCAGAGGGGTATATTTAACTTCTTTCTGAAAGACATTGATATAAATGAGTGTGTGGCTCCAAAGTCAAAGAGTACTCTAGCTGGTATGCCATTAATAGGTATGATACCTTTGATTTTTCTTCTTAAATTAATCTATATGCTCACACAAAATGTCCCTAAGTCCCATAACGAACCTTCGGATTTTGGTATCTTCTTCTTGCATGCTAGAGGGAGCAAGAAGAACAGCTCTTCATAACGCTGCTGATAAGCATCCACAGTCATCTGTCCTTAGTACAAACTTAAGAACTCCTTTTCCATTTGATCTCTGAAACTCCTGGGGAAATACTTCTCGAAGAAGGCTTCTTTGAAGATAGCCCAGGTTAATTGGATGTGCTTTGTCAACAGATAACTCCGAGTGGACTTCCACCAGTGATGTGCATCACCTTTCAGCATAAATGTGGCACATAATACTTTCTCTTCTTCACTGATAGTCATCATCATAAAGTTTCTCTCCATCTCGTCGATCCAGTGGGCTGGCCATAGAGGATCTGACGGCTTACCAGTTAATGCCCTTGGTTTCATCTTCAGAAAATGCTTGATCAGTCTGGAGTGATCAAGCTGATACTGTGCATAAGCTCCATACATGGGTGGTTGGTACTGATAATTACCTTGGCTTTAACTAACTTGCGGTGCTTTAGGGTTCTACACTTGAGTTTGCACAACTGGTGATTGCGGTGCTTGAGGTACCATGTTGTTCATATCTGACGCTTGGTGTACAATATTGCTACCCCCACGTACGGTACTAGCTTGCCCTGTAGGTATAGGTGTGGTGCTTGCAGCTAGGGAAGCAATTCCCATGGCAGCTTGCATGT
Source organism: Protea cynaroides (assembly GCA_028583415.1). Lineage (NCBI taxonomy): Eukaryota > Viridiplantae > Streptophyta > Magnoliopsida > Proteales > Proteaceae > Protea > Protea cynaroides. Next base: position 14,619,136 of record CM053269.1, read on the forward strand.
TCGCTTGCCTTTGCTACAATTGTTGTACTTGTTATGCTAAATTTATCACTGCAGTAGCCAAATCTGTAGGTGGTGGTGGTAAATTAGTTGGGTTGGCCTAGGTGTAAACATCCTAAGGTGAAACATTTTGTTTTCTAGCATCTCCTCCTTGCTCTTCTTGACCTTCATTGTCATTGACCTTCGTAGGTGGTGGAGGTGGGTTTGCATTATCTGTCCTTTTGCTTGGTCTACGCCCAACCATTTAAATTCTTGGGTAAAATGGTATTGATAGGCTACACATGTGAGACAAGGTAGAATGGAAAAAATTGTTAGTCCCACAGTGGAAGGAGAGAGAAGAAACAAATTATGAAGCAATAACTCTAATAGAATAAAAAACAGACAGCAATTAATCGTACAGTCGATGTCGTAAGGTCGCATGTAGCGCGACCATCGATTTTGAGCATACGAACCCTGGCAACTCATCGAGACCCTATGGTCGATCGTACGATCGGTTGTTTTGGTCGAATTGTGCGACCGTACTATTCAAAAATCAGGTTTTAAACCTGTTTTTTGAGATTTCCCTCTCATTTCTCATTCTTTCTCCTACGGTCTCAACTCAGCTCGGCACCACTGGATTGCTACAATATCAACCGTACAAATTTGATGATTTTTCCATCGATCAACAATCTTCATTACGTACCCAAGGTATGTTCTTTATTCTTTCTTCGTTTTCAAGCTTTCATACCTAGGTGTACGTCATATTTAAAGTTTTCTTCAAATTAACGTCTATTTGACCGTAAAAATTTGATTTTTATTGGGGGTTCTTGTCATTGGCTACCCAACGGATGAAAGCCCTCAAGAAAATTTGAATTTCATAGGTTGGTTTGATTAACATTTGAAATTCCCCATTTTTGACCTAGAAATTGGGGTTTTTCCCAATTTCAAGATTTTGTCAAATTTATGCTACCTAGTTGAAATTTCCAATTGAATGAGCCTTGCAGAATGGTTTTTGAATTATGTAAGTCCTCCTGCCTAAGTGTTTGGGTGAAAAGTGAGGTTCTTTCCCATTTTACGTCGTTATGCTGCCCAAATTTCAAATTGCTTTAACTTGTTTTTCTTATTCTATTTTCTTACAGTTATCATGGTTCGCACTAAGGTTCCTCGAGTTCATGATCAGTGTCGCTTCTGGCCCATCGAAGCAGAGGTTCAATATCCATTGTTTCAGCAAAAAAAGGTGGAAGGGGGTCGGTTTGTTAACCTAGCCCATTTAGTCATATTTGAGGTGGAGAGAGAATTTGGTGATATAGGTTGGCTACACATAATCTTGTATGAGGCTTGCACCTTCGCAGACCTAGTAAAGCAGTTCTATTGCCACTTACAGGTTAAGGGTGATCTAGAGGATATGGAAAGGGGTAGAGAGCTTTGGATCACCAGTTGGGTGAAAGGGGTTCTTATCTCTTTCAACTGTCAGGAGTTGGCTGATCTCCTAGGCATTTCCAATGATGGGTCACTAGTTTACTGCACACCAAAGGAGCCTCAGTTCCTATCCACTTCTATGGGCACAGAGATATGCAATCAGATTCTTCGTGATGACCGTTGGGAGATGAAGGTCGTCAACCTGCGTCCTGAGCCACGGGTATATTGTAAGATCATTCAGCATGATCTGATTCCTCAGGGTGAACACTACGACATGGTCTCCTAGTTGACTCAGTACCTATTGTACTGTATATGCACCAGGCAGCCTGTCTATTTGCGATACATTATTATCCGGACTATGCACAAGGCTACTTCGTCTGATTCGTGAGGTGACCTACCCTATGGACGGTTGATCTCCACTCTGTTGACTCGTCTCCAGGTGAATTTAGAGGATGAGAAGATCAATGAAGACACATTTTCTGCTGATCTGGATTGGGGTGCCATCTGCAGGATGGGGATGAGAGAGGTACAAGTCAGCAACAATGAGAGAAATGCCATGAGACGTCCTCACACTCGGGTGGCGGCAATAGATGCAGAGGCGGCAGCAGTAGAGGAAGATGAGAGTGATGATGTGGAGGATGATGATTGGATGTACATGGATGTAGATGCCATACCTCCTCCATCACCACAGCGTTCTACTGGAGTTGGCCCTTCTCAGACTTCTCACTCGGCTGGTCCTTCGCCCCCACCATCAGATGACATGATGGCATTACTGTGTGAGATTCTAGATGCCCAAAGTGCTATGGATCAGAGGGTAGGAGAGATCCTAGATGTTCAGCGCTCCACAGATCAACGGGTAACAGATCTGGCAGCTAGTCTCCGAGCCACCTAGACTCAGGTAGCCTGGCTCACGAGAGTATATGCTGAAGACTATGATCGAGACCGTGAGGCATCTCCTCCACCTACACCTCCAGCTTCCTCATTGCTCCTCTTATTTCTCTTATTTATTCTAGAGAATAACTGTCTGGATTGTGGACTGTACTCTGATTTAGATATATATATTGTTCTTGTTCCCATTTGACTTTATATATATATATATATATATGTTGTTTCTCATTTACATGTGTGCATTATTCTCTTTCTTAGTTGATGTCTCAACCACAAGATGCTTATGGTGTGCTTGTATTATAGTTTTTTATTTTCCTAACTCAGTTCATGACTCGCATGGAAGTAGTTAGGTCGATGGGTAGAACATGAGAGAGCTCTGATACCAAGTTGTCACACCCCAATTCTGGACTAACCAGAATAGTGTAATGAACCGTCAATAAACCAACTGTTCAATTAGGATCTCGTTTAGGTAGTACCCACCATATCAAACCACACACATTTCACGATAATAATCAGAGATAATAAACAAATAAGCAAAAGTCTTTATAATTAATGAACTAAGTATCTAACAGTGATAAGTAAATATTTAATCCAGTTATCTTCAAGTAACTCAAGACATAAAATAAAATAATCAATTACATGTCCATTAACCAAAACATAACTAAACTAGTCAAAGACACATTGATTGCACTCGCATGAAGGATCATGCACATCTTCAACAGCTTCTACGTCCATAGCTGCCATGTGTCCATATGATGCTGCATTTACGTACTTCTCTACAGTAGGACCTGCATCATCAACTAAAGATATTCAACGTCGAAAGGATGAACACACATCATGGCTTAGTGAGTAAAACAAAACAATGCAATAAACATATGCATGCATTCAATTCAATATCTTTGGTCTGATTTTTAAGTTTGCAATGTGCTATAGAAAGGTTTGGCGGCCACGCACCTCTATACATGGGTGTGTAAGCCCACCTTGTCACACCCCAATTCTGCTCCAACCAGAATGGTGTGATGAACCGTCAATAAACCAACGGTTCAACCAGGATCTCATAATAGGCTATCCCACATATGATAAACCAAAACACATTCCACATTAATCAGAGACAATAAGGTAAATAGCAGAAGTCTTACAGATAATGAACTGATGTCTAATCATGATAAATAATTTATATTCCATTTATTTCCAAGTAACCAAAACATAACTTAATACATATTACAATATCCAAATACGAAAACTAAACACTAAACGTATCCACCGTTGAAACGCTCGCTTAACGAACCATGTTCGTTCTCCACAGCTTGCTCATTCATAGCCTCCATCCGTTCATATGTTGGCGAGTAGACAAAATCTTCAATCATAATACCTGCAACATCAGAAACTAAAACAATTGTGCGCACGAGGGTCAGCTCTCCAACTTGAGCTCAGTGAGAAAACAAAACAATACAACAAACATATGCATGCAGTCAAATCATATCTTTGGTATGGTATATAAGTTTGCAATGTGCTATAGAAAGGATAGGTGGCCATCGCACCTCTATACACGAGTGTGTGAAAACGCCCAATGAAAACGGCACCGTCGCCCCACATGCACCCACCATGGACAATATACACCCCATGAAAATGGCATGGCTGTACCGGTTGCCCATACCAACACGTAAGCCCCTGTTGGCGAGGGCTTGCAAACTGGGCTCGCAACTAACCAACCCTAATGTCAAACAATGTATACAAGGCCTCACCCCAGCATCCCTCAATACATCCATAGAGATAGAGCTAGGGTCTGGTGACCAGGCTGAACCACAATGCCACGTCCCCCCCTGATGCCCTACGACATATTAGTTCCGCTAAGGTAATGACGATACGACGATGTTAGTGGACAAGACTTGAGTAGAGATAGAGCTAGAGTCTGGTGACCAGGCTGAACCACAATGCCACGTCCTCCTCCTGATGCTCCACTCGCATCAAGCATACTAACACTTGCTTAGTGGACATGACTTGAATAGACCATGGCACAATATACCCCGATGAGAACGGCATCGAAGTACCGATTGATACCATCCCTACCCGCACCATGTACACCAGCCAAACACAAACATTCACATGCCTATTCCTACCATCATCAACATCATCATGTTATAAATAAACAGAATTAAATATGCATGAACAGTAATAATAGAATATTGGATGACATGTTAAATGCACATTACAAGCATATACGCATAGAATCAATCATGGTATTGGACTCAAGAAATAAAAATAGTTTGTTATTAACCAATTAGTTTAGGTCTTGTTCCCTCACCTTAGCTTGCTAATAGATACTCTTCCAAGCTTTAGAATCACCTTTATAATGTTATTATATTGCTAGAAGACCTAACAAAGTCGATAGAAATTAATTAGAATTAATTCCGAATTTAAAAACCATGCTGTTAACTGAGGGTCGGAGGTAGGGTCGGAGTAATGATCGACCCTGGGTGTGACCCTCCCCAAATCTGGACTTCCAGAACCCTGAGGGTCGATACTCAGGTCACATAGGGTCAGATGGTCATCGACCCTCTATGCGACCCTCGGTGGGTTTTGGTCAATTTTTTTCCCTTTAGTCCATTCTTCGTGTTTGGGGTCCTATGGCTTGCTCCTACAATCCATTCAACATGCATTCCATGGTCTAGAACCATGAATCACCCACCTATATAGCTTTCATGTATTCTCCCAGGGTTTTCCATGAAAACCTAACCATGGGTTGATGGTTTGGGTTTCTCCGAGATCACACTCTCTTCATTATCTAACCTAAAGTCTGTAGAAACTCATGGAATTAGTATTCATACCTGAGAAGAATACTCCTTCTCTGCAACTCTTCTTCGTCCTTAGCCTTTTCTTCAAGTTTTCCTTCTCTTCTTCTCTTCCTTCTCTTCCTTCTCTTCTCTTTCTCTCAATCCAATTAGGGTTGTAAAAGGAGTGAAAGAGGCTTAGGGACGTCCTATTTATAGAGTAAAACCTCCCAAAATAAGTCCCATTGAGTTTAGGAAAGGTTCCAATTGAAATTAGGAAGGTTTCCTAATTTTCGATTCGCGCTGTTTTTCCCAAATACTGAGGGTCGATGGGAGGGTCGATGGGAGGGTCGGACAACTCATAGACCCTGTGACCCATGGTTGAGGGTCGATGGGAGGGTCGGACCTGCTTGTTAAAACCTGCGACCCCACCCTCATTTTTACTGTTTTTGGGTAAATTTTCATATTGGGTCTTGGGTTTGTTCACACACTTGGTCCACTTGGCTCGACCATGATATGTAGACGGTTCACGACACGAAATGTAGGGTTAGACCGGGTTCGTGGCGTGCGGGTCTTACAACTCCACCACCCTTAAAAGAAATTTCATCCTCAAAATTTGAAAGTACGGATCTTACAACTCCCCCATCCTTAAATGAATTTTGTCCTCAAAATTTGAACGTACGAATCTTGCAACTCCCCCATCCTTAAATGAATTTTTTCCTCAAAATTTGAACGTACGAATCTTACAACTCCCCCATCCTTAAAATAAATTTTGTCCTCAAAATTGTGAATTTACTTCGGAGTCGATAGGTGGGAATTCTATTTCCGCATTGCATCTTCTTCCTCCTATGCACTCTTCTCCACGTATTGTCTTTGCCAGGTTACCTTCACATAATAATTATCCCAGCTTTGGAAACATTGTACCTTCCCACTAGTGAACTAGGCTGGTACCACTTCAATAGTTAAACATTCTATCTAATCCAGTGATTCCGTGGTCAATACCTTTAATATGGATCTTTAATGTACTTCTTCAACAGAGACACACGAAATACATCATGCACACTAGACATGGACAACGGTAACGCTAATTGATATGCAACTTTTCTACGTCTCTCCAATGTTTATAAGATCCGACACATATATAAAATACAACCTCCCTACTTGTTTAATCGTTTCAAACTACGCATAAGTAATATCTTCAAGAACACTTTGTCACTTATGGCGAACTCAAGGTCTTGGTGTCTCTCCTGACATCTTGAACTATCCTGGCCCTTTTCTTTGATCTTGTCTACCACTCGATAGTTTTTTTCCATAGACTTAGGTATTACAATTCTTTATTTCCCGACTTTATTCCAAAATAGAGGGGTTTGACATTTCTACCGTACCATGCTCTATAGGTGACATTTACATGGTATCTTATTAGCAACTTTAATTTACGGTAACTTCTCAACTCAAGTTCCTTGATATGAATTTTACAAGCTCGGAGCATATCTCTTAGGATCTGTATAGTCTGCCCCGACTATCCGTCAGTTTAAGGTAAAATGCGGTACTAAACTTCAACTTTGTCCCCATTATTTTCTGTGGATCCTCCCAAAACTTCGAGATAAGGCATAAGCCTTTGATCGACACTAAGCTCTCATGCATACCATTCAATCTGGCAATATTATCCATATATAGCTTAGTTAGTCACTCCAAAGCATACCGAGGTCGTATAGCAATGAAATGAGCTATCTTCATAAGGCGATCAACAATCACCCAAACTGCGTCAACCGATTTGATAGTCAGTGGCAAATCAGTGACATAGTTAATTGTAATGCAGTTCTACTTTCAAACTGGCTCCAATAGTTGTTGTTTTAAGCCATGTTGGTCTTTGTCCTTCAGCCTTTACTCACTGATAATTCAGACACTGAAATACGCACTAAGCCACATTTGTTATCATCCCTTTTTACTAGTACAATCTCTTCAGGTCCTGATACATATTGGTACTCCAGGTTGTCTTGAATATGGAGTACAATGGGCTCTTATCCTTATCCTCTTCATGATATCCGAGTCTTTACCTTCATGTATTTAGAGTCTACCTCTGTATCTGAGTACCGTCTCCGCATCCAAAATAAGTCAGGTTTGGTTTTCCTTTCTCCAAATCTCCTTGCATTGTTCTTATATACAGATCTAACAAAATTGCTACTTTTACTTCATCCATTAATTCAGAGATGATCTTTAATGTACTGAACGCAAGCGAGGAATTATTGCTCCATAAGTTCATCCATAAGTTCTCGCTTAATTTGATCATCCCTAGCTTCTATTATATGTTACTCTTTTTCCAAATCTGAATCTGTTGCTGCAGAACATAAGGCAACATTTATACTCGGTCCTTCTTCAGACCTCATAATCCCTTTTTGTGTAAGGCCTTAGCTACTACATTAGCCTCGCTCAGGTGACACTGAATATCACAGTCTTAATCCTTCAAGTATTCCTAACCATCTCCTTATCCTCATGTTCAACTCTTTCTAATGAAGAGATAAATAAAACACTTGTAATCTGATCTAATCTAAAATTCTTCTCCGTTTAAATAATGTCTCCAAGTCTTGATTGCATGAACCACAATTGTTTACTCCAATCATGAGTTGGGTAACTCTTCTCATGCTCTTTCAGTTTTCTTTAAGCATATAAAATCACTTATTTAGCTTACATCAACCCGCATCCAAGATCCAATCCGAAAGCTCCGATGGATAGGGTAAAAGGTTTCCCTGGTGTCGGAACGATCAAGATGGGAGCTGATATCAATCTTACTTAGAATCTGGAAATATTCTTCACCCTTGTCAGTCAATTAAACTCATCTCCTTTCCTGGTTAGCTTGGTAAGAGGTATTGCGATCTTAGAGTGGTCCTCCAAAAATCGTCTGTAATAACTAGCTAAACCCAAGAAACTTCTGACCTTCACAATATTCTTTAGGTGTTTCTCACCATATGTTTACTTCTATCTTCATAGGATCCACTTTATTCCTTTTTATGATGCTACGTGATCTAAGAAGATCATTTTGTTTAATCATGTCTCATATTCCTTGGACTTGGCATAAAGATTTTCCCTTCTCAGCTGTTGTGAAGCTGTTCTAAAACCCGTTGTATGAGTTGCTTCATTCTTGGAATAAATCAAAATCTCATCTATGAAAACTATGACCAACGTGTCCAACATGTCACGAAACACCCAATTCATTCGTTCCATAAAAGATGTAAGGGCATTGGTTAATCCAAACGTCAAAATTGATAACTCATAATGTCTAATCCCGATTCTAACAGCTATCTTCTAGCTATTTCTGTCCAAATTCTTCAGCTGATGCTATCTTGACTGAAAATCAATCTTAGAAAATACCTTTGCTCCTCGCAACTATTTAAACAAGTCATTGATCTGAGGTTGTAGATATCGATTCTTAATCTTGAACTTGTTTAGTTCTCGATAGTCTATGCATAATCTGACACTACCGTCCTTCTTCTTCACGAATTGCATTGGCGTTCCCTGTGATGCAATACTGAGCTGATTAGAACCCTTGTCTAATAACTCTTGTAGTTGAGTCTCAATTCCTTCAACCCCATAGGAGCTTACTCTATGCTGCCTTTGACACAAGTATCATCCTTGGTAACAAGTCGATGACGAACTCGGTCACTTAATCAGATAGTAACCCGATAAGTTTTCTGGAAATACATCAAGAAATTCACGCATCACATCCATATCTTCCATCTGTAGTGCTTCTTTGGTAATGTATACCACAAGATACCATATATCCAACTTCTTTCTCTTCAAAGCATCTCTTCGCCTTTAGCATAGAGAGGATCAGCTTCCGCCTAGGCAATAGGCTTCCAATAAACCAAATTATATGTCATCTTTATTCTTAAATGATAACCTCTTCTATGCACATAATCACTTGTAGAGTGTTGAGACAACCAGTCTATCCCCAAGATGATGTCAAAGTCTGCCATCTCAAGTTTAATTAGGTTGCGTCCAAATTTCACCCATCCATACGATTTGGACATTGTTCATAACACTCCTCTAATACAACATTTAGTCCAAAAGGGCTTGAACTAGCAAAATCTAGTATTAAGGTCTTAAGAGCTTGTCTAGTTCCTTCATCTCTTATGATTTTTCAAAGACTATCGTCAAAATCTCATATTGCACTCATTAGCTTATATTTCTTTTATCCTTGTTGTTCTACCCTGATCTCTCTTCCATATACCTCAAAAATATCTTGTGATTGTTACTTCATATCCCAAGTCTACTTCTAAGCATTAGGATATATGCTTATAAATCCATTAATTCAGTCAACTCTTTTGGTCTTTACTTAATCATATCACTCGACATTGGGCATAACTCAATTTTCATTGTATTAAACAGATTACTATTAATGCCATGATTTTTGACTTTATCCTTGTATCCACTCTTAGATTTGCTTTGAGGAATCTTCTGCTTTGTCAAAATTCATACCGATATAACCATCTTTAACTTTACTTGAGTGCTATCTACTCTTTCATAGTTACTTTTGATAGTTCTCACTTTTGTCGCGTGCACTCCTTTATAGACATGATTCATATCCACCCGTTTAGAAATCTCAAAATAGATTCTCCATTACTTCATCGGAGGTCTCTTGGCTAATAAATTTAATCTGAATTTAATCATCTTCCTTCCAATAATCCCATTATCACTAAACCTCTTTTCAATGGATGTCAGAATGTTTATCCAAAAATAATTCCTTTTCTTTTTCCGAATTTAGTATGACGACGAACACTTGCTTTATCTAGTGAACCTAGGTTTTAAGAATCAAGAGTAAATCTATGGTAATCCAACCGGCGTCAAAAGATTGTTAAGTTGCACGGTGGTCCAAATACATGCAATAGAGGTTTTACAATTCTTAACCTCATGGTTATAGGTTCTATCGAATATATAATGCCATTGGTTAAGGCACTACAAGAGTAAATCTAGAGAAGCTTTCATACATCAGTAAATTAGGTATAAATCTGGAGAAAGATTTCGTACATCAATAATTCAGGTATAAATCAAAAGATGTACATTCAACATGATTAAACATTTAACTGTTCATTCAGTTCATATCACTGTTCATGTTGTCGATCATGAGAGTGGCTCAGATTGGTATAATCAGGACTAATACTAAGAAGCAATATCTACAACTCCAATGGACAGGTTAAATCAAGAAGGTATCCTGTCAATGTATGAGAAATTAAAATCCGGTATGTGCATCCTCTATAATCATAAGAGTAAATCAATAATGCACCGCATCCTATGTAAACCTATCTAGATATATGGCCACAATAGATTTGGACCTTTGCTGAAAATGTTTTAGGCTTCGTCTTCAGAAAATATTCCTCAATCCTTGGTCGGATCATTGTGTCATGATGCAGTTATCCCATACATCGGTGGCTAATAAGGGTAACCACCTTGATACACTGCTTGTTGTACACCAAACTTCTGTACTGGGGTGTGCTTGACTGGGACTTGCTGTGTGGTAGGCACTGTGTTAAAGGTAACAGGTGTTGGGGTACAGTGATGCTACCAATTTGTTCCGTTCTTGGTCATGTCCTTTGGATTTAGCCCGAGATCTTTTCCTTTATCTCTACAGGGGTTTTGGCATTACTAGCCATTTTACTTCTTCTTCTGTCCTACATCGAGTTTCACATCTTGTGTGTAAGACCCGTGTCAATTTAACCCGGTCTTACCATTGTGAACCAAGTTTACCCATCATGGTCGAGTCAAATGGACCAAGGGCATGAAGGAGATCGAGATCCCAGGTACGAAATCGACCCGAAAACACTTAATTCTAAGGGAGGGTCGCACACCCA
>CM053269.1:15288387-15408499 GCA_028583415.1 Protea cynaroides
GTTGATATGCACCCACGGACATATGTCCCTGATATAAACTCAGGAACTCCTTTTCCATAGAATCTTTGAAGCTTCGGGGAAAGTACTTCTCGAAGAAAGCTTATTTATATATAGCCCAGGTCAATAGGGCATGCTTGGTCAATAGGTAGGCCCTGGTAGATTTCCACCAATGATGTGGATCACCTTTTAGCATGAAGGTGGCACATAATACCTTCTCTTCTTCTTTAATAGTCATCATCAGAAAATTTCTCTCCATTTCGTCGATCCAGTGAGCCAGCCAGAGCGGATCAGACGGTTTTTCGTTAAACTCCTTGGGCTTCATCTTTGAGAATCGCTCCACTAGTCGGGAGTGGTCCATTTGATTCTGAGGGTATGTCCCAAACATAGGTTGTGGATACTGGTAATTAACTTGAACTGCTTCTGGACCTGGTACTGGAATCTGTGCAGCTGGTGGTTGAGGTGTTTGAGGTGCTGGGTGGTTACCCACCGGTGCTGCACTTGTTTGTCTAGTCGGCATTGGTGTAGCATGTGCTGCCTGAAACATAATTCCCATTGCTGCTTGCATTTGAGCCTGTGCGTATTGCATTTGTTGCAGCTGTTGCGCTAGGTTCATAACCACGGTTGCCAGCTCCGGTGGTGGAGGTGGCAAGTTTGTAGGATTTGCCTGACCTGGATTTACTGGTGGTGCAACCTGTGGATTACCCTGTGCATATATATTTTCTTGGCTGACTTCCTCCATGGGTGGTGGTGGTGGAACTGCGTTTCGGCTTTGCCTGGTTACTCTACGCCCAGCCATGTTTTCCTTTTGATAATGGTGGTGCCTGAAAATCATTAAAATACGTGAGGCAACCATTTATACTTCATGAAGATACGCTAACCGATGTTATTTTCAAAAAAATTAGATCATTCTATGAAAAAATACAGTATTTTCTATGCAGGGTCGATGGTATGTTCGACCCTCAGTGTCCGACCCTGGGAAATCACTTATTTTTCCCGAGAGCCGGGGGTCGATATGGGGGTCGATGGGTGTCCGACCCCCAGGTGCGACCCCTGGTTTTCTGTCAGGTTCCCGAGAGCTGGGGGTCGATACCGGGGTCGATATGGGGGTCGATGGTCCTGGTCGAATTCTCCAACCCCCGGACCAAAAATCAGATTTTTTAAGGTCCGATTCTGAGTTCATTTCCCATTCTTCCTCCTCCGTTTCGACTCGTTTCCTTCCCCTGAGTTGCTACAGTGCCAACTCCGCTACATTGGTCATTTTGGTTCCGTGTTTCGACGTCTACATCATTCCTACAGGTATGTCTTCTTACCTTTACCTATTTTTAGGTTTTCTTTTCTTGGTTTTTTACCCGTATATCTCGTTTTCTTCAAATTAAACTTTTTCCAGCCGTAAAAATTCAATTTTATTAGGGCTTTTGTTATTGGTGACTCGAGGAACGAAAGCCCTCAAAAATATTTGGGTTTCATCGGTTGGTTGTCGAGAAACTCAAATTTTGCTCTTTTTGCCCTAATTTGTCAAAATTTTTGATTTCTCGCAATTTTTTCAAATTGGATTCCATTAGCTAGGATTTCCTACTGTGTGAGTGTTGCAGGATATGTTAGAACCTACGTAAGTCCTCCTGCCCACGTGTATGGGTGAAAAGTGAGGCTTTTGGCCAACTTACGTCGTTATAATGTCAAATTTTTAGATTTTTCTACCTTATTAACACATTATCTATTTTTCTTTCTTATCTGCAGTTACTATGGTCCGTACCAAAGTACCCAGAGTTCGCGATCCTCTTCGTTTCCGTTCCAAAGAAGCCGAGGCACAGTATGCCCACTACGCTCGCAAGAAGGTAGAGGGAGGTCATAAGGTGAACTTGGCTGAGTTAGCCTTGTTCAATGTGGATCGAGCATTTGGTGATATGGGATGGCTCCCTGTCATCACTTACGACGCGTGTACCCGTCTGGATTTGGTACGCCAGTTCTATTGTAACCTCCAGGTGGTGGGGGATTACAATGATGTTAAGAGGGGCAATGAGCTTCGCATTACGAGCTACGTCAAGGGAGTTGACATCTCGTTTGATTATCGGCAGCTGGCCGACCTACTGGGCATTTCCTATGCTAGCCCCATGGTTTTCTATGCTCCTGGAGAGCCCCAGTTTTTCTCTCTTCAGATGAGGGCCGAGATCGACAGTCAGCTCATCCGACCTGCTCGCTGGCAGATGAGAGCGTGCTATTTGCGTTCAGATCCACTGGTATATTGCAAGATCATACAGCATAACCTGATACCGCAAAGTGGTCATTACAAGAGGGTCTCCCAGCTGACCCAGTATCTCCTATACTGTATATGCACTCGGCAGCCCGTCTGCCTTCCATACATCATTATGCGTACCATGATCACTGCCACGTAGCCCAGTTACACCGGCAACCTTCCTTACGGTCACATGATCACTACCTTGCTTACTCGCCTGGGGGTTGATTTAGTGGATGAGAGGATTCAAGAGGATTCAGGAGAAATCCTTCTCATCGCTTCTAGATTGGGAGGCTATTTGCAAGATGGGCATGCGGGATGCCCAGGTCAGCGATGAGGAGTGGAACGTGATGGTGCGCCCTCACACTCGCGTAGAGATAGCTGACGCTGAGGCAGCTGCAGCAGCCACTGGAGTTCATAGGGAGCCTACTAATGATGATGACCGTCTGTACATGGATGTGGACTCCATACCACCTCCTTCACCTACACATGCTGCTGGAGCTAATACTTCTTACGCGGCTGGTCCTTCACATGCGGCTGGTCCTTCACACCCACCTTCTTATATGATGGAGGTATTGCATGAGATCAGAGAGGCTCAGCACAGATATGATCTGAGGATAGGGGAGTTACTAGACGCTCGGCGTGTGAGAGTGGATGAGCTACTAGACGCCCGGCGCATATCGGACATGAGGATGGGAGAGCTCATAGATGCTCGGCGCCCGGTCGGATATGCGGATGGAGGAGCTTTTGGGTGCTCGGCGTGGGGCCGATCGGCCGAGTTGCTGATCTTACGGCTAGTCTTCGAGGCGACCCGGACTCGGATAACCTGGTTGACTAGAGTCCTGCGCCGAGGATTATGACGGAGATCGTGAGGCACCGCCTCCTCCTTCACCTCCAGCTTCATGATTGTATTTATTTCCTTTCATTGTGCTCTGAGTAACGGTCCGGGTTGTGGACTGTACTCTGCTTTAGCTATTTATATACGTTTGTTTCTCTCTCATTGTATTTAATATTATTCCCCCTTTAATAGATGCATTATTCTCTTTTCAAATTTGGTCTCAAACATCACTTGTGCTTAGAGTGTGTTAATATTATAGTTTTTACTTTATCCTATCTCAGTTCACAATTCGACGTGAAAGTATGCTAGGTTAGCGGACACGGCCTGAGATGCTCTGATACCAAGTTGTCACACCCCAAATTCTGCACTCTTCAGAATGTGTGATGAACCGCTAGCAAACAATTGGTTCAACCAGGATCTCGGACAGACGATATCCATTTTATCTAAACCTCATACATCCACATTCATAATCAGAATAAATACACAATAGCGGAAGTCTTATAGTAAAATAAACTGAGAATCTCTGTGATATTAATATTTAAATAGCAAATTATTCTGTGTCAACTAAGACATAAATAAATATCAAATACATGTCTTTACTAAATCCAAATAATGAAAATAACATCTAATCGAATACACATGAGTTGCACTCGCAAGAGGAGACATGCGTATCCACTTCGTCTTCAACTTCCATCGCAGCCATGTCCCCGTACACTGGAGCATTGACATAATCATCGACGGCAATACCTGCATCATCAACTAAAAATATTCGACGTCGAGGGGGTGAGCACACATCATGGCTCAGTGAGCAAATAAAACAATGCAACAATACATATGCATGCAATCAATTCATATCTTTGGTCTGGTTTAAAGTTTGCAATATGCAATAGAAAGGTTTGGGTGGTCAAAGGTTAATGTTTATTGACCCCTCCTCTATACACAAGTGTGTGACACCGTCCGAAGGTAACGTTTATCGTCGACTCACAAGCACCCAATTCATGAACATTGTACAACAAAGGTTAACGTTTATTATTGTACATTGACATACCAACACGTAAGCCCCTGTTGGCGAGGGCTTACAAACTGGGCTCGCAACTAACCAATCCTAATGCCAAACAGTGTATCTAAGGCCTCACCCCAGCATCCCTCAGAACGTCCATAGAGATAGAGCTAAGGCCTCCCGATAGAGTCAAAGACTACAAGGACCGATACCACCTCCCCTGATACTCTATGACGTAATAGTTCTGCTAAAGTAATGGTGATACGACGATGCTAATGCACAAGACTTGAGTTAGAGATAGAGCTAAAGTGCTGAGGCCCAGCCTATGACACCCCCCCTGATACTCGCTCGCATCAAGTACACCAACCACACACATACATTCACATGCTTATTCCTATCATCATCATCATTATCATGTTATAAACAATAAAGTAAATATGCATGAACATTAAATAGAAATATCGGATGACATGTTGAATGCACATTACAAGCATGTTCGCATAGAATCAAGCATAGCATTGGACTCAAGAAATAAAACAGTTTATTATTAACCAATTAGTTAAGAGTCTTGTTTCCCTACCTTAACTTGTTAGTGGATCCTCTTTCAAGCTTTAAAATCACCTTTATATTGTTATTATATTGCTAGAGGACCTAACAAAGTCGATAGAATTTAATTAGAATTAATTCTGAATTTAAAAACCATGCTGTTAACTGGGGGTCAGAGCTAGGGTCTGAGTTATGATCGACCCTGGGTGCGACCACCCCTATTCTGGGCTTCCCAAACACTGGGGGTCGATGCTCAGGGTCTGGTAGGGTCGATTGGCCATCGACCCCCCATGCGTCCCCCTGTGGGTTTTGTCGATTTTTCTTCCTTTAGCCCATTCTTCGTGTTTAGGGTCCTATGGCTTGCTCCTACAGTCCATTCCACACATGTTCTATGGCCTAAAACCATGATTCATTCACCTATATGATTTTCATGATTTCCCCCATGATTTTCCATGAAAACCTAACCATGGGTTGATGGTTTGGGTTTCTCCGAGATCATACCCTCTTCATTATCTACTCTAAGGTCTTTAGAAACTCATGTAAATAGTATCCATACCTGAGAAGATTACTCCTTCTCTGCAACTCTTCTCCTTTTTCTTTCTTCTCTTCTTTCCTTCTCTTCTTCTTCTCTTCTCTTTCTCTCAATTCAATTAGGGTTCTAAAAGGAGTGAAAGAGGCTTAGGGACGTCCTATTTATAGAGTAGAAGAGTAGAAACTCCTGAAATAAGTCCCATTGAGATTAGGAAGGAATCCCATTGAAATTAGGAAAGTTTCCTAATTTCTGTTTTTATCGAGTATCGGGGGTCGATAGGGGGTCGGAGATCCCGTCGACCCTGGTCCTTAAAATATCCAACCCCCCATATAAAACTGGGGGTCTGACTTCTATACTGGGGGGGTCCGACCCTCCCTTTCTGGGTATGCGACCCTCCCCTTATTTAAGTATTTTTGGGTTAGTTTAATACCTGGGATCGTGATCTCCTTCACGCACTTGGTCCATTTGGCTAAACCATGATGGGTAGACCTGGTTCAAGGTGGTACGACCGAATTAGTTTGATACGGGTCTTACATGCCATATGGGTTTACTTATGCTGAGGGTAGCAAAAATGGGGTGCTTACAGATGCCCCTCTTTAGCCGAAATTGTTACCAATTGAAGGCTAAAGATAAAAGAACCATATTTTTGGGATATGAGTGAGATTGCTTATTGGGCTGCACTTAGGGTAATTTATCCTAAATTACCTATGTATTTTAAGGGTGTCCTAGAAATCAAGCCCAGAACGTAGTTTGAGTGGCAAGAAGATTTGCTCTTCTTGAAAAATTGATGATTGTTCTCCTTGTATGAAGCTATAATGTGAATACAAGGCTTATTTGTAGGCTGAGAACCTCTTCTTGCCGAGGTGGGACTCATGATGCAAGGTACGCATGGGCTTGAACCCAACTTGATCCATCGCAGCAACATGTCCATACATTGGTGCATTCATATAATCTTCCATGGTAGGACCTGCATCATCAACTAAAAATATTCGACATTGAAAGGGTGAGCACACATCATGGCTCAGTGAGCAAACAAAATAATACAACAAACATATGCATGCATTCAATTCATATCTTTGGTCTGATTTATAAATTTGCAATATGCTATAGAAAGGTTTGGTGGCCGCTGCATCCCTATACACGAGTGTGTGAATCCGCCCAATGGATTAAACACCATTGCCGTCCTACATGCACCCATAATGGAATAAAGATAGAGCTAAAGTATCCAGATCAAACACCGCATAACACTTCCCCTGATGCCCAACCCATACCAACACGTAAGCCCCTATTGGCGAGGGCTTGTAAACTAGGCTCGCAACTAACCAATCCTAATGCCAAATAGTGTATCCAAGGCCTCACCCCAGTATCTCTCAATACGTCCATAGAGATAGAGCTCAGACCCCCCGGCAGAGTCAGAGACTACATGGTCCGAGACCACCTCCCCTGATGCCCTAGAATAATAGTTCTGCTCAGGTAATGGCGATACGACAATGTTAGTGGGCAAGACTTGAGTAGAGATAGAGCTAGAGTCTGGTGACTAGGATGAACCACAATGTTACGTCCTCCCCTTGATGCTCCACTCGCATTAAGCACATTAACCACACGCATACATTCACATGCCTATTCTTAACATCATCATCATCATCATCATGTTATAAATAAACATAATTAAATATGCATGAGCAGTAATAGCAGGAATATTGGATGACATGTGAAATGCACATTAGAAGCATACAAGCATAGAATCATTCATGGCATTGGACTCAATAAGTAAAACTGCTTGTTATTAGCCAATTATTTTAGGTATTGTTCCCTCACCTTTGGTCGATGGTTGTTCCTCGTCCAAGCTTTGTAAATCACTTTTAGACCACTTAGAAATCAAACAAATTTATAGATTCTAAATTAGAGTTTATTTCCATCAATTATAGTGTTCAAATGTCCCATCTAGAATCATTCAGACCTCCAGAAGCTGAGTGGTCACAGGTGTGGCTGCACCTGTGGTCTCAATTTCTGCGACCACAGGGTGTGGGGTCGATACGTGTGGTCGCATATCATGCGACCACACATGTGACCACACCCTCCCTAGAACTTTCCCGAGGGCGTGTGGTCGATCATATGTGCCTCGTGTGGTCGATCAAACTGCGACTACATGAGTGATGATCGACTTTTCCATTCTCAACTCAATTCCTTCGTGTTTTGATTCCTTGGCTTATCATCATGATCCTTCCTATGATTGTTCAATGGCTTAAAATTCATATTTTTACATAATCCATCATCCTAATAAATTCCCTCCATGGATCTCTTAGAATTTGTCCATGGTTTTATGATTGGGATCTCACTTTGAATCACTATCTCTTCCATGATCTATTCTAAGCATTCAACTGATGTGGGGGATGTTTTCATACCTTAAACTTGTTGAAGAATCAAAGTTCTCTCTGAAATTCCTTCTCTTAGTCTTCTTTTTCAATTCTCCTTCTCTTCATCCTCCTCTCTTTCTCTCTCTTTTAGTTTGAGTTCTAAAAGAATGAAAAATGCTAAATGATGTCCTTTATATAGAGAAAAACCTCCATATAGAGTCCTACTTTGATTAGGAAAGAACCCCCCTAGATCAGGAAGGTTTCCTAATCACGGAGTCAGTTTGACATCGTGTGGTCGCACGTGGGGTCGCAGAACCCATCGATCACACGTCCAAAAACTGTGACCATACGTCCCAGACTCCAGTGGTCTCATTATTCTGAGATGTGGTCGACCCCACCTATTTAGGTATGCGACCACACACTCCTAATTAGATGATTTTGGGTTCAATTTCATACCTAGCCTTGTGGTTTCTTCACGCACTTGGTCCGCTTGGTCCGACCATGATAGAAAGATCTGATACAAGGTGGTAAGACTGGTTAAATGATACGGGTCTTACATGTAATGCCCAGCTCTCCAGTTCAATAGATCTCCGTAACTATTCAACCTCTCCGAGAAACAGCTTTTTCCCTGAGACCTGGTTCCCCTCCAACCCTCTCCTCCCGCCCCTCCTTGAATCCGGAAAATCCTGTATCCAGATCTCCTCATTGGGTTGCTAATCCTAGTCATGACCTTTTCCCATCCCCCCTCTCGGTTGCTCTCCACTCGTCCCACCCTAAGACGGAATATATTATTAGCAAATCCCCTTGGGACGACGATGACAGAAACTGTAATTTAGTGCCTTTTGCAAGTAAGCAATCATTGTCCAACCATGCCCAATTGATAAACTCCAACCTTGAAGACGAGAATGATTCTGACCCTGATAGTGAAGATGAGAATAATAATTCTCGCATTGCTGGTACCTATCTTTCCATTAGGTCCAGCTCGGAAGAATGTATGGAAGAAGATACTCCTTTTATACCCAATGAATTGGGTTGCTTGGAATGTGAGGTGATGTAATAATTTGGCTAAGAAGAGGGCCATCATCTCTCTAGTAAAGAAGTTTAAAGCTGGTGCTTGCTATATTATCAATCCTAAGATTGCAACAATAAACATCAAAGTGCAGGTTAAAATGATGTTTATGAGTTGGGATTCTATTTTTTGCGGATGGCTCCAAGTAGCGAATCATTATATGCTGGGATCCGAACAAATTTAGGATCGAAAAGGTCGTCGATTCTCCTCAAGTCATCTACTGCCGGGTGAAAATAATCAATGCTAATAAAGAGTTTATTTGTTCTGTTGTCTACAGAGCAAACGACCCTAATGCTAAAAGGAATTTACGGCAAAACCTGATTGACTTCGAAGTCAAAATTCATTGTCCTTGGGTTGTTCTTGGAGATTTCAACATAGTTCATAGTGGGGCTAAAAAACAAGGTGGCAACTCGGTAAACACCAACCATGTATCATAATTCAATGATTGTCTGTCAAACTGCAACATTTCTGATCTCAAATGGAAAGGCCATCTATTTACCTAGTCGAATAATCAAATGGGAACAGCTCGGATAAGGTGTAAACTAGATCGTGCTATGGTTAATCAAGATTGGATAGCTTAATTCCAGAATTCGGAAGCCTGCTTCTACAATCCTGGGATCTCTGATCATAGTCCAATTGTTCTGAGAATTAATGAGGAAAGAAATTTTGGGCCCAAACCATTTCGGTTCTTCAATGTTTGGACCGAGAAGACTGACTTTCTTCAATTAGCCAATGCAACGTGGAATGAGCATATTAGAGATGATTTAACTCCCCTTTCTTCCATTGCAGCAAAGCTAAAAAATGTGAAGAAAAGCCTTAAGGTTTGGAACAAACTTAGCTTTGGTGATGTCCATAATATTGTCATAAAAGCCGAACAGAAGTTAGAGGACCTACAAAATAATCTCATCTATAATCCTGTTGACTGTCTTATTGCTAATGAGGAAAGAAATGCCAGAAAAGAGCTTTAAAAGGTGCTAGCTGTAAGCACCCCATTTTTGCCATCCCAACTGAACAAAGTCCTACTGGTGTGTGGACAACAAAGGAAGAGAGATGAGTGAGAGTTTGGATTTTTGACTGCAACTTTGAAGTGATTTTTAGTGGGCCCCATAGCAAGAGCATGGACTAGAACCTACATGAATGTGTAGGTCATAGAATTATCTTTCTAATGGGACTAGAATCACCCAATTCTGACGTTAAACGATGAAGATATTGCAGTTTTAGTCAATTTGAAAATATAGGGGCTTTTACGTAATTATCGCAAGTTGCATGCATGGATTATAGTCAAAACTTCAATTCTTCATATCTTGATCATCCGATGTCAGATTCAGATGATTCAAGCGCCACTATTCTTAATTTTCAGTACTCTTCAAAGTGGACATGAAGAATCTAGGACAGAAGTTGCTGAAGATTTCATGCATAATTGCAAGCTGAAATGGCCCATAAAATGAAAAAGAGAAAGAAATCAATCTCAGCTTAAGACCAGTCATCCCAAGTTAGCCTAGTCTAGCCAACTTTAGCTAGTCCAGCCTGGCCCAGCTCAAATTAATCACCAAGTTAGTATGTCCCGTGTGTGCATGTGCATTGAAGTGTATATATATGTGTGTGTGTGTGTGTGTGTGTGTGTTATGTAACTATATATTATATATTAGGTTACATACTAATATATTCTGTATTACAAATAAGCTATGAGATTTTGAAAGGCCGAAAGAAGGAAAGTGGAATGAGGGGAGCTGGACAATAAGGTTTTACTAAGGTAATACCAAGAGAGAAAGAAATCAATCAGTGAGAGAGAATTTAGAAAAGAGAGAGACCAGGAGATAGACTATAAATGGAAAGAAAGAAATAAATAAATAGAAAGAAGGAAAGTTGGGAAGAAGGAAAGAAGGCCAAAGAGGAGATGAAAATAGAAAGCTAGTGAAAGAGAGAAAGGAAGGGAAGAATATAGAAAGATACTGAGTGAGAGATGGAAAGAAGAGAATTATAGCAGCTCGACCATAAAAAAAAAGAGAAAGATTTGAAAAATGGAAAGCTCTAGAAGAAGTGGGTTGAAAGATTGAGAAATCGAACAGAAAAGGGAAGATTCTCAATCGAACAGAAAAGGGAAGATCGAGAAAGATAGAGAGAAAAAGATTGAGGAAAAGGGGAGAGGAGAGGGTAGAGAACCGAATAGAGAGGGAAGAGAAGAAAGAATACCCAAGAAATCGAGAGAGGTGCAAGAAGAAGACGGCAAATGAGAAGAAGAAGATTTGGGAGAAGAAAATAGCGAAGAGAGAGGAAAAGAAGAGAAGCGGATCGGAGGAGAAGAATTGAGATCGAGATTGAGAGGTAAGAGACTGACCTCTCCAACCTTTATTTTCTGCAAAACTGCATGCACATCCTCTTCATCATCAAACCTGAATTACTTTCATCACCCTCCACTTAAATCCCCACCTATTGCCATCTGTCCCTCAACCCAGATCTAATTCAAACCATCATCACCCCTCTCTCGGCAACCTGTACAGCATAAAACCCAATTCACTCCACCTCCCTCCACTTGGCCTTATCTTGCAATGCCACCATTCCAAATTCCTCACAGCTCACAAAACCCCCCATCAAACCAACAGCCAAGATATCAATAACTAGACCACCCAAGTCCGCAGCCATTCATCTCCCTATCACTCAGGAAACCAAACCTGATACATGTTGCTCATCCCTCACCACCTGTCCAAGCATCTCCTACACATGTGATATCACCCACCAAACCCAAGCTGCAATCCCTCCACTTAGTGCAGCCAGCCCTCCTTGATGCACCGACCCAAATACATCACACACCACCATTCACCTACCTGATCCTGTGTACCACTATAGCATCCTACCACCTGCACCATTACTACAAACTGCACTCCCTCATCCCAGCAAACCCCAACACATGTAACTCCAAAGTGACACCTTGACAGAACCTCAAACTTACTCCATCACTCACTTGTAACATGGTCTGAACCCACCTTGATGCGCCACCTCCTACTGCAAGCCCAACACATTCCAACCACCGTCCATCACTGATCTACTTGTCTAAATCCCATGCGCCTCCAACAAAAACCCACCAAACTCCCTTACCACAACCTCCATCTTTATACCCCTTACACCATGCCAAACTCATACCCAACCCACCGAATATCCGATCTACCCCAGCAACATGCAGCTAAGCCATCTTCAAACCTACTGCAACATTTAACTTGTAGCTCAGACTGTTCACATGACCTGCTACCAACCTAATATCCAACCTACCCCTTTTCTTACCATGATTATTCCATCTTCAACCTGCAGATCTATCACTCTCCAAGCACCTATAAGTAACTCACAAACCAAACCTTGCTACCACCTAAACCAATGACCCAGCCATTCTGCCAAACCTGATCTACATCTAAACTGCATCTAAACCGATAACCTACCTTTCACACATGATCTGTCCCACTAAACCTGCACCCTCTAATCAGCATCCCTCATCCTACTCTTGATCTTCCCATCAAAGTTGGGCCATCAATTGAATATATATATGATAATGACATGCTTCAATTAATCTGAACCTTTGATTTCAATCAAATGATGATCTAATGATGTGTTTAATCTGAGCCATTAAAGTCTGATCTACTAATGTTGATATGATCTGAACTGCTGACTTAAGATCTTGAGTGAATTTAAACCGTCGATCGAATATGATATTGATCACATTGATGATGATCAATTACATCAAGTCTGAGTAATCAATCAAACATTATCTTGGTCACATTGTTAATGATCAATGCATTGAATCTAGACCATAGATCTGAAAGTATGTTTTGATACATTGACTCACATGCTTTGCTTGACTCACATGCTTTGATTGATTCTCACATGCTTTGCTTTACTCACATGATTTGATTGATTCTCACATGCTTTGCTTTACTCACATGCTTTGATTGATTCTCACATGCTTTGATTGACTCACATGCTTTGATTGACTCACATGCTTTGATTAATTCTCACATGCTTTGATTGATTTTCACATGCTTTTTTTGCCACATGCTTACTGCCATATTTGGATGCTTACAATACTATGTTTGGAGATACACTTGCATAAATCTTAAAGTACACAACAATTAGGGAAAGTGAAAACCTTAAAATGGAAAGAACACATCAATTAGGGAAAGTGAGATCCCTAAAGTGGGAATGACATAATAATTAGGGTAGGAGATCCCTAAAATGGAAAGAGTTGAACAAAAAGGGACTGGACACCCTAGAAACCCTGAACAAATTAAATGTAGGGATAGACAACCCTGGCAAACCTAAAAATGGCAAACCTAATAGGGATATGCAACCCTGACAAACTTAAGAAATGAAATGATAGGGATAGGCAACCCTGGCAAACCTAATAGGGATAGACAACCCTAGTAAACCTAATATGGATAGACAACCTTGGTAAACCTAATAGGGATAGGCAATCCTGGTAAACCTAAAAATGGAAACAATAGGGATAGGCAACCTTGAAAACCTAAAAAAGAAAATCTGAATCATTTAAACTATGTCGTACATGATTTCTAGGGCAAACCCTAGAATATGTAGGCAATTTGGGACTCCCCAAATACGATACAAAGCCACCCATCAACCATTTATTCAGCATAAACTTCAACTTGAACAAAGAAGCTAATTGAAGCACATGCATAGGCCACTTCCATAAATCTTTAATTACAAAACCCATTTCGAATTACGTTTTGGACTTAATTTTCAGGATTGGAATACGTAGGCAGTTTGAGATGGACATCTCAGATTCAGTCCAAGACCAAACCATCATTTGGTCCAATTCACTGTATAATACTGTACATTTGCTTGTTTATTTGTTTCAGAACATGTTTGGTTAAACCTTATGATAGAAGAACTCAGCAACTTGGTTTAGGACTTTTCCCATTGAACCCTAGTCATCCAATTAACGAAGCATAGTAAGAATTAGAGTTTAAGGAATGTTTAAAAGGCCGACCTTGATCTGGCAGTTTGGGTGCCTAACAACTTCCCATAATCGTGCCTTGAATACTTATCTGATCTCTTGCAGACCAAAGAGTTGATATATTGGGTCATGAGTCAATAGAATTCTTACCTTAGAGTGAGACTACATTTTTAGAGGTCCTAGACCTTAATCTAGGTGGCGACTCCAATAGAACATTGATTTTCATTAATGTATAATCCTGAGGAGGATCATTTCTCATTGTCCACACACTAGCCATTGAAGAAATTTTTCAGAGGCAAAAGTCTAGAGTGAATTGGTTGATGTTGGGGGATAAGAATAATAAGTTCTTTCATCAGTGTGTTCGAGGAAGGCAGCACTCCAATTCCATCTTATTGTTTCTAATGGGATTAGAAGTGTAGACCCTATTATAATTAAAAATGAAGCCGAGAGACACTTCAAGAGACTGTTTACTTTGGACCTAGCTCCCACTGCTAGCGATGAAGAATACTTAATGGATTTTCCTCTCCAAAGATTCTTACCCGAGGACCAGAAAGAGAGACTCATTTTGCCCATATCTGATGATGAAATTAAAAGCATAATTTTCTCATTTGATGGTAACAAAGCTCCAGGACCTGATGGATTCAATGCTATTTTTTTTTAAAGCTTCTTGGGACATTATAGGTGTGGAAGTGACTCAAGCTATTCTAAGTTTTTTTTTTTTTTTTTTTTTTTTTTTCTAATCCTTTTATGCCCAGAGACATCAATGCCACATTCTTATCCTTGATTCCAAAGTGCGGCAGTCCTTCCTCTTTTAGAGAATTCAGACCGATTGCATTATGCAATGTTTTGTATAAGATCATTGCCAAAATCATAGCTAACAGATTGCAGCTTGTTATTGATTCCCTAGTGGCCCACAACTAATCCGCTTTCATCAAAGGTAGATCCATTGCTGATAATATCTTCGTTTGTCATGAAGTGGCAGAAGGAATGGAGGGCACTTGTAGCCCCCCCCCCCCTCACACATTGCAGTTTTGAAGGTTGACCTCCATAAAGCCTATGATTCCCTTAATAGGGAGTTCCTCTTAAGAGTTTTGAGGAAAATGGGTTCCCCCATCTAATGTTGGATTGGATTGGGGCGTGTATTCATACTCCCATGTTCTCGATGCTGGTCAATGGTAGCCCTACAGGTAACTTTAGGGGAGAAAGAAGAATTAGGCAAGGTGATCCGCTATCTCCATTTCTCTTCGCTCTTGCCATGGAACCATTCTCAGTCATGCTTGATATTGATGCCCAAAGGAAGGAAATTTTGATCCCTCACCGCTATAAATCCTTAAAGCTTTCTCATCTTTTGTTTGCTGATGATCTTATGATATTTGTGAAAGCCACGAAAAATTCCATTATTGGTGCATTAGATGTCCTCAAGGCTTTCAGTCTTAGATCAGATCTCAACATCAACAACAACAAATCGTCTATACTTATTGGAGGTGTTCAAGAGCATATTAAAAATGATATAATAGAGTACAGTGGCTTTTTGTATGGTTCCCTTGAAATATTTGGGTATTCCCATTGTGGCAGTCAGAATATCGCATCAGGATTGTGATCCTATAGTTGAAAAAATTAGATCAAAGATTGAATGATGGAAATATCATTTCTTGTCTCATGCAGGGCGTATTAAGCTTATTTCCTCAATGCTTCAGGGAGGATACTTCTTTTGGGCTAGGATGATGGGGCTTCCTTGCAAAAACTTGATATGTATTGAGTTTATTTTTGCCAAATTCCGCCCATCTTTATCTAAGAAGATCCATTTTGGGAGCTGGGCCAAGATCTATCTTCCTAAGGCTGAAGGAGGTCTAGGAATCAGAAGAGTCAAAGATATGATGGCTGCAGGAGCTTTATAACACCTTTGGAACATCATTTCCCACAAGGATACTCTTTGGGTTAAATGGGTCTATCACTATAACTTGAAGAAGGATTCAATTTGGACAATTCAGGCTTCCAAAAAGTTTTCTTGGGTTTAGCAAAATCTTAAAGTATAAGGACTTTATGCTTTAGAAGGTCAAATACTCCATCAAGGTAGGGGATAATACTTTCTTCTGGCTTAATCCGTGGCTTAATGGTAATATCCTTTGGGATAAGCTTAAAGTAGAAAATTGCAATCTGATAGAGAACAAGCTCACCAAAGTGAAGGATTTCTAGAGTTCCAATTATTGGAGCCCATGCCCAAGAGGTTCCCATTAGGTTGTCGAAGATATTTGAAATGAAATTTAGCAGAGCAACATTTCTTTATCGTCAGGTATGGACAGTATCTTGTGGGTGAAGGGTCCTAATACACATTCAGCTTTCAACTTCAAAGAAGGATGGAATGGTGTTAAAAACAACAGTACAAGAGTTGCTTGGTGGAGGGCTATTTGGTTCTCTTCTAATACCCCTTGCCACTCCTTTACTTCTTGGAGAGCATGCCTCAATGCCTTACCCACTGCAGACTAGCTTGCAATCTGAAAGGTGTACGTTTTGCCCATGTGTTGTTTTTGTTGGAGCGGAAGTGACACAATCAACCACATCTTCTTTGAATGCCCATATTCCGAGTTCATTAGAGAGAAATGTCTATCCACTTGTCACCCCCAGCCCACTCGTCATGTTACTTTGGAAGGCGACGCTATTTGGATATGTGCCACCTATAAATCTTGCAGCCTCATCTCGGCCATCCCTTTGTTGGTTTTCAATGCAGTCACTTATCACATATGGATTGAAAGAAACACCAGAATTTTCAATTAGAAATCCAAGCCGAAGGAAGCTATTGTTTGGGACATCATCAACAAGATCAAAACTAAAATCTCAAATTTCTCTTTCAAGCCCCCGAGAAATTGGTTGGAGATGTTCATTCAGTCAAGATGGTTATTTGATGTACATTAGGCTAGGGTGGATCAGCTAGTAAGAATCCACACTCTTGTTTTGTTTCTTTGGTTTTTCTCTTTGCACTAAGTGTTACAGCCGTGTCTGCTTCTTCCCTTTGGAAACTAGCTTGTAGTGTTCCCCCCTCTTTTGGGTTTTTCAATAGAAAAAATTTCATCTACACCCCATTAAGGATTGCTAACATCATCTATACCCATAAGATTGCAAAAACATCATCTACCACCCAAAAACTTTGTTGTGCTAATCAAAGATGTCCACTCCATGACTAGATTCTTATTAGATGCTAATGTCAGTTGCATTAGAATATTTCATGGATGATACTACCCTTTTAGCTGGGTTAAAAGACCATTATGCCCTTTATTTGATTTTTTTACCTTACCCCCAATTCGGGTAGAGATGAATGCCGATCACTTGAGTCTCGCCAGAATAGTGTCAAAACATGAAGATTGGAACTCAAAATGGAACAGAAATCGTTGATTGGAGAGAGAGAGAGAGAGAGAGAGAGAGAGTCGCAGAGAAATAGAAGAATGAGGCTAGGATTTGGGATAGAACAATATCTTATTTCTCTTTTGCTAAATGTGCTTCTGCTAAATTTCAACGATGCGCTAGGAAGACAAAGAAGAAGCAAATCCCTCTTGATCCAAAACGAAGAAAACTCAAAGAGATCGAGTGAGACAAGCCTGAGCTGCACAAGTGGAGCAAGGTCTTCCACGTATTGGATTCGATTATTGGAGAAGTCTCGATTGCCGACCCTCTTTAACTTGCACTTCTACGTCGTCTCCAATCATAGATAAGAGTAGCAGGAACCAGAAAATCTTTCCAGAATGAGCGCTGCTTGAGAATCCAGAAACCCTAACGATTTGTAGACAAAATATAACCTTGCGCAATTGGATACGACGAATAAAAGCTTGGGTTCATCGATCGATAATTGGTTTTGGGCAATTCCAAGCAAAGTTAATGAACTTCAAAGAATTTTTTTCATTGAAGAAATAAAAAACGAACAACTATAACAACTGCAACCAAAGGTAGAGAATCCTCAAAGAAAGAGATTCATGGGGCCTAAATTAGCAAAACAGATTATCATCTACACTATAGCTGCAAAAAAATTTGTCAAAAAGATCAGAGAAATAAATAACACAAAAGAAACCATCATAAGAGAATAAAAGCAGAAAATTAAGCTAATAGGAACCAAGAGTCAACCAGTAAGAAATGGTACCTTCAACATAACAGAAAATAGAGAGAGAGAGAGAGAGAGAGAGAGAGAGAGAGAGAGAGAGAGTACATGTAAGGAAGAGTTTTATTGGGGTAGGCAAGAGAGAGATTGGACGGGAAAATGCTTTACACTAACAGTAATTAGGAGATTTTCAAGGTGTTCAATATAGATGAGGAAGAATTGACGGAGGCTTTCAAGGTGTTCGATACAAACGACGATGGTTTCATCTCGGCCAAGGAATTGCAGGTGGTTCTCTCGAAGCTTGGGATGCCTGAATGCCATGACTTTAGTCTAGTTGAGTGTATGATCTGTTCTATTGATCAGAATTAGGATGGCCGCGTTGATATTCATGAATTCAAGAACATGATGTAGAGCATTACGATTCGTAGCTCTTGAATAGGTTTTACGAATAAATGAAATGAATGGTGAAAAAAAAAAAAAACCATCGCCACAACTTGGAGTTCTGCTCAACTATCTTAAGCTCAAGTTCACGTTACTGGAAAATCTTCACATCATTGGAGAAGAAGGTGGTTTGGAATAAATCTTTTAAGTTTTTTAAAATTAAAAAGATAAAATATAAAAACGAAAGGTAAAATTATATATCAACAATTTTAGTGATTTTTATTAGTTAAGTGGACCTAAGTTATGTTTTTGCAATCTTGCATATGTAGATAATGTTAACAATCCTTGTTGAGGTGTAAATAAAATTTTTTCTTTTCAATAAATAATCTATTGATCCAAAAAAAAAAAAAAAAAAAAAAAAAAAATACAGTTGGTGGGAGGGGTAAAAATGTCAAAAATTTGTCAAACAGTGAGAGGATGCTGTTTTGGGTAAACGTAGTTTTCCCAATATTCTCTCACTCCCCAACCTCGAGTCCGTAGGCTTCTTCAATCTTGTTTTGCGACACAGCCCAGAAACTCCGGCTCCGGCGACAGACTGCGACCACGACTCCGTCACTCCCCCTGTAAGTTTCTTCACCATCATCATCATCATCATCATCATCATCTGCTTTTCTTCTTCTCTGGTTTGCTTTTTCCCCTTTCTTCTTCTGCGTTTTTTTCTTCTTCCTTCTGTTGCTTTTTCTCCCGTCTCTTCTGAATTTGCAGTGGCAGCCACTGCTGCCGCGTTACAGTGGAGCGGAAGCCACTGCTTCCGAAGTTGCAATGCAGCGGCAGCCACTGCGGGGTTGAAGTAGAAGGCCACTTCTTTACCTTCTTGTTTCCGGGAGGAAGTAGAACCGTATGGTTTCTAATTTTACTGGGGAGTGCAACCACCGCTAGCTGTCGACTCACAAGTCACAACTCAGTTCCTTCTCTAGCTTCCAGTCTTCTTCTTCTGATTTAATACATGACTCACATACGACCGCCACTTTTCTCCATGGGTTCATTTTTAAGCTGCTCAGGCAGCCCTCCAACGTCTTGGCTTGCCTAGTCGCCTTGACAACTATGCCTTGAAGAATGCTGTCTTGGTAGCCCCAAATTATATTGTTGAACCAAATGCAGTGTATTATGGGAAACAAGGTTAAAACTTTGAATTAAATTCATAACTGAAATTACAAATATGTGTTGCAATTAAGTGTAGTTTATAATGACTGCTGATACATAATTGAGAAATAGGAAATCTGTGGACTGTGGTTGGTTAGATTCTTACTGGATTAAGTGCAGAAGTTCCTGGCTAAAAGGAGAGATGATTTTCCTTTCCCTTGCTAAAGTTGTACGAGAGTTGGGAAACTTTTGAAGTTCGTCCTTATGCTGTAATTGTGATTGTCAAAGAATTCATGGAATTTGTCTTTCCTACTTGAAAAAGTTGGTAAATATGAACTCTGGAATGACATTTCTTCTTTTCAGAAGACAGAACTGAGATATAATTTCTACTTGTTGATTTGTATTTCTATGTTCAATGCATTACTTAGCTTCTCTTTGCCTTTCTTTCATCCCTTATTCCCATTGAAATAATCTCATGCAATGTGCCTTTTATTCACAAATGCTCCTTCTAGATCATTTCCCAAACATCTAAAAACAAAAAAAGGGAAGAAACTAAGAAACAAAGAAAGACAGATCACTCACCAACCATGGAATCCATGTGTACTTATGCGGCAACTATATGTCAGTGTCACAGGTCAATGTTGCATGCAATTTCTGCCCCTAACACTTGTGTATGGTACCAGAAAAGCCCCAACTTTGGAAAAAGACATTTTGTTACAACCAAGTTTCGCATTTCTTCTTCATTACCTGATACAGATGGAGTGAAAGTGGAGTATACTCCCTGGCTGATTGTTGGATTGGGAAACCCTGGAAATAAGTATCATGGAACCAGGCACAATGTATGTAGAAATTTTGAGAGTGTTGATTTGTCCTTCATCTTTTGGATTTATTTATAATCACTATATTAGGTTCTCTCTTTGCATATCTATCTATCTACACGATTACCTTTAACAACTTGTGAAGATTATCAATACAGGTTGGTTTTGAAATGATTGATCGCATTTCTCTAGAAGAAGACATTCTGTTGAACACAATACAGTCGAAGGCATTAATAGGAATAGGTACTTCTCTTTGGCTATTCCTTTTGGTGATTCTTGGAACCTTCTTTCATTTATGTTTGTGATCAGTGCAGGTTCGATTGGAGAGGTACCAGTTTTATTGGCAAAACCTCAGACATACATGAATTTCAGTGGAGAATCGGTTAGTTCTATTTTTCTACTTGTAGCACTAACTTACGTAACTTTCTGGTTGTTTCCGTGCATTTTCTGTTTCTTTTAAAGGATCATCTTTATACTGAAATGTTAAATATTTTAGTACAGTTGTAGGCTTGTCTTTTGTTAAGATCATATAAATTTTTAATGTCTTCCCGAAAACTTGTTCTTAAATTATGACCACTGCTGGAAAGAACAAGAAACACTAAAGAAACCAGGAGCATTTCTTTGATAAACCATATTGCAATTTTCTTAAAGAGATAATGGCATATCTGATGATCACAAATTTATTATTTTGTTTTTAGATGTGATGGACCTACAATGATGGTTTTATGTTTTTTAAGGAAAAAAGGAAACAAAGCTGCAGATGCAAGGTTCCAATTTCTTTTCCTTGAATATTTTCTGTGACGTTTGTAACATCAGTTTCTTGTTCACTTTCTCTATCCAGGCCATGCATGATTTCTGAAACTTTTCACCTATATTATTTTCTGCTAGTAATTTCTGGGACAATTTGAACGTTTGGTACATTCTCTTTGTGATGATTAGCCTAAGACCATGCTATCATTGAGATGAAATCTTGACTGCCAATTAGCTCAGTCAGAAGTCATAGGGTCCTCATCTTTGTTTACCAAAACATGTTTGGCATCAACAAATATGGCACTGTGATAGGTTGCAAAATGATCCATTATAATTTTTCTTATGATCTCAGTACGAGTATCACTCAATAGAAGGAAGCTCCAACTGTAACAGAGAAACGACCTACTTGAACTGCGGAACAAAAACCTGTGGCTATTAACATGAAGCAGTACAACATTATGTTGATTTTACATCTTTGAGAGCCAACTAGTCAGTCCAGGTTTAAAAAGTGTTGAGCTAAAGGCAACAAGCACGGTTTTAGTGACTATTGGAAACAATTATTATTATAATTATATTAATATCAAAGTCAGCCAGCTCCATTGTGTTCTATTTTGGTCAAGAGAGTTGGCCGAAAATGTGTAAGGCAACTCCTCTTATAGGCCCCTCAAGATCCCCAACCAATATGCTCAACCAGTGGCTGAGATTAAGTCATTTCTGCCGCTTTCGGTCATCCGTTTGAAGCTATCAGTTGACCGCCTGTATTATCTCCCAGATTATACTGTCAAGAGAATGGTCATAACTTTCTCTTCTTATATCAGATTGACCTGATTCTTGCTCCATTGAAAAGAGGACTTTGTGAGCTACAACTTCCATGTTTTCAGCATCTTCAGATTCTGCCTGTAGGACACCTCAAAATGGCCATGAATTTACTGCATATACAAAATAGTGTTCTGGGGATGTTCCATGCATTCGGATGATCGATTGACTGCCCGTATTGGATGATCAAATGGTGCTCTCGGGAACCACTTCGGTCATTCCATTAGTCGACCGAAGTCATCAGCCATTCTACAGATGACGTCTCAGGTTGTATCTATCGACCATTCACCTACGTTCGCCTGAACCATCAACACCAGACTGCATGACGAGGACATCATAGCGGACCCTCCTTTCAGAGTGTACCAGCGGAGGAGGCATAGGCTTCAGCCTTCCCCCCAACACCCCCCTCCCCCCTCCCCCCTCCCCCTCTCTTGTGGTTCAATGATGAGTTTCGGGGCTACCACTTAACCAGGAGCGGCAGTTAGCTTAGTAGTTTTTATTGTTTTATTTATTTTTGTTTATTTTCTGTTTTTAGAAACTGTTTGTTTATTTCCTAATTGTAATTCAAGGCAACTCTATAAATATAATGGAAGGAGAAGAAGAATCAGTTTTGGAAAAAAGGGCTTGCTGCAAATTTCGGTTGCAGCTGAGTCTCCTTGACTGTGAGACTCAGCCACAACCCACCCCTTCCCCTTTGAGCTACTGACCTGCCCTCCCTCCCCTTTCTTCCATAGCTTTCTCTCTCATATCGGCTCCCTACTGTTTCCCTTTTGCTTGCGCAACTGTTATCCTCTAAAGATCCCATCGGTTGCTGAGATTGAAGAGCCCCTGTTGTTGCTGTAAACCTATGATTGATATCAGGTGATAGCAGTCTTGAAGAAAATTCATAACTTTTCAGTCCTTGGTTGGATCGACCTCAATTTCAGGTATTGTTACAAGTACATCCTAGACGACAAGCCCTCCAAGTTTCGTGATCAACCAACGATTGAATTACCCTCAAAGCTAAGTTTTCTATTGCTGTTTTGTTTCTGGTTTTCTGGTTTTGACTGGATTATTAGTGAACTGGTTGTAAAAGATATTGTTGCAAGGATTAGGGCATGAATTGATTGCCAACCCTAACCTTTGCATAAATTGGTATCAGAGCATGGCAGTGGAGGGTTCAAACTCTCCTAACTAGCCCGTTGATCCTATGACTTTGGTGCTCCAACAATTAACGGAGATGTGAGTCCAAATTACTGGTATGGATAGTAGAATGAATTCTATGACAGTTGGGCAGCAGCAATCCACGGCCAATAACCATCCTAGGACTCCTCCAAGAGCTCCTCAGAGGGTCCCTATTGCTGACTATCAAGACCCACTCTACCATGAGCATGAGATGCGACCACATCTTTATGACAACACACATAAAGTGAGGTTGGAATTGAAGGAGTTCAATGGTCGACATGACCCACAAGCATTCCATAGTTGGATGTGTGTCCTTGATGATTACTTTGACTGGTTTGACCTCCCAGAACCTAGGAAATTAAAATTGGCACGCACAAAGCTAGTAGAGGCAGCTAGAAAATGGTGGCGGTATTATGAAGAGAGCTTGATCTGACGGTGGCTAGAACCTACCACTTGGTAAGATGTGAAGAACGAGTTAATGAGAAAATACGTACCTGAACATATCCAAAGGAGTCTCTTTTATCGACAAAAGTACCATCAAATAGCGTTTATAGCTGAAGAAAACCTGACACAACCACCGTCAGATCAAATGCTATTTGATCTGATGGTGGCTAGAACCTACCACTTGGTAAGATGTGAAGAACGAGTTAATGAGAAAATACGTACCTGAACATATCCAAAGGAGTCTCTTCTGTT
This sequence comes from Protea cynaroides, assembly GCA_028583415.1. Taxonomy (NCBI): domain Eukaryota; kingdom Viridiplantae; phylum Streptophyta; class Magnoliopsida; order Proteales; family Proteaceae; genus Protea; species Protea cynaroides. The sequence goes on from CM053269.1 coordinate 15,311,778, forward strand.
GACAAAATTACCATCAAATAGCGTTTATAGCTGAAAAAACCTGGCACAACCATCTATAAAATTTAGTTTGCAAGTCAGCGAGTGGTGGAAGCCTAACGCTAATAATGTTAACGTGAAGGCGGATCCTAAAGTTGCACCACCAATGGAGAATCCAATGCCTTACCATTCTAGAAGAGTTAGTGATCGAAGTCAAGGAAAACGATGAAAAGATTTCACCAATCCTTGATGCCAAGGGAGAGCCTATCATTGATGTTCCTACCATAGCGATATGCATTGAAGAGGTTGAAATGGAGGACCAAATCAGTCACAAGGTGGATGATTTTACTTAAGTCAAAGAGGTGGATAGGTAATCTTAACCTTCTTTGTGTAGCTCCATTGATTGATAGTGGGAGCCACAATGACGACAAGGCCATAGAAGTTGTGGAGACGACTGTGGAAGGCAAAGAGCCAGATATGGTACTCCATGGACACTCTCTTCACAGTTGAATCCTTCCAAGAAGTTGCACATATTGATCTTGTGTTCTTCCCACAATATTTCGAAGAGAGTGGACCCAAGGTGGCGAATTTTCTTCCAAATTTTCAAGCGCTACCAGATTTCCTTTTTCAAATGAAGTTGAATACTTACCTTGACATGTTGATGCTAAACTGATTAAAATTCGTGGTCGAGTTTTTTTTAAGCAGGTGAGAGTTGATGCAGCCAGACCGCCAGCCAAGCCAGCAGCCAAGCCAGCAGCCTAGCCGGTTGGATTATTAGCAATAAACAGCTGTCAGCCAGCTGTCAGCTTTTGGCTAACTGTCCATGAGGATGATCTTTCCTATTAGCTGATTGCTATGTTTAGATGCTTGCCATATTAGCAATGGCTATGTTTAATTGTTAGCTATAATTAATTAGTTCGTAAAATAACTGTTGTTAGAAATAGGTACTTGCCTATTTTCAGTTTTAGATTTATTTTTCAGTTTAGAATGTTTCTATTAGGCAATTAGATTTCTTCTTTTGTAAAGTCCTTTTACAAGATTGGACTACCTTCTTCTGCTTCTATTATATTTATAGAGTTGCTTTGGAATACAATTAGGAAAGAAGATTAGTCAATCCTTCCTTGTTGACAACTAGCAAGGAAAGGACTTGTGCAATTTCAGTTGCAAATGAGTCTCCTTGGCTGTGAGACTTAGTAACAATCCATCTCACTGTTTTATGCGATCTCACCATTAACGTCTGCTGCAAGGTCATTTGTTTTAGATTTAGGTTACTGTTTCGATTTGATTTGTCGACTTGGGGTTAGGGAGATAAGGTGCAGGGTAAAAATGTCATTTACAAATACAATAAGGGTAATATTGTCCTTAAATTTTTAAATGTTAGCTGACATCATCATCTAATGGAAGTCTGTTAATAGATTGGGTCTCTATGTTACATGTTTTCAATAGTTGTGGTGGTAGTTGATGTTGTCAGAAACTCGTGAGTGGTAGGTGATATTAGTCCAAACTACAAGGGTAATATGTGAAATTTTCCCAATAAATTAATAATAATCTAGAAAGCACAGTACCCTTGCATAGACTAATAATGACAAAAATACTCTTGCACACATAAATATGGCATTTTAAATAATTTATATGTTGTTGTTTGGGAGTTCAGATTTTCTGCTTGGTTTATATACCCTTGATTTTGAATTTAGAAAGAGTAAAATCATTTCCTAAGGTTCTACCAAGCCAGTCCACTCCTCCTAGGACCATGATTTAAAATCTCGGCTAGATCTTGAAGTTCTCGAAAATTTCAATGGGCTCAAGATGAGTTAGACCAATAGACTGGATCTCGACTCGTCTTGACCAGTCTCGACCATTTTGGTTTAAGTTGTCTTATAAATAGATAGTTAGTCGAAATCTCGACTGAGACTGTCATATTGTATCTTTTTCATTCCTCAATCTCCATCTTCCATTCAAACCTTCAAATCTTGGTGTTTTTACCAAATCATTTCATGAGATTGTCGGGGGAGCTTGGTATGAGAGCGGAGATCGTTTGTTCATCATTGGTTCTACTGTTTAAGGTAAGAATTTTTTGCAAAAATTAAAATTTTTCTTAAACATGATCATTACATGGTAGATGTTGTTGAAATTTTTATATGTGAGATGAGCCCGATCTATGAGTTCACGGCATCATTGTATTTGACTATTTGAGTATTTGTATGAATTATCAATTATGAATGTGACAATTCCACAAGGGGATGGACAGCAAGCTCACAAACTAGAAACCAAAGAGAGAAGAAGATAGAAAAGAAGAAGATAAGGAGAGTGAGAGGTTTCGACACAGCATTGTGCTGTGGTCGAAAATTGATGATCTCCTCTCTCTCTCTCTCTCTCTCTCTCTCTCTCTCTCTCTCTCTCTCTATATATATATATATATATATATATATATATATATATATATATATATATATATATATATATATATATATATATATATATCAGAATTACCAATTACAATTGAGAGTCTCTATAATGAAAAGAGATAAAGAAGGAAACCAGAAAATACAAAAAGGAAACAAACAACTAAACAAATAAGGCAAGACCCAACTACTAGATATCGTTGACGGTAATTACCGCCAACGATATCTGGAGTGGGCCTTATCGGGGCAGCCCATATCAGCCCATATCGTAACATCCTCCCTCAAACTGGAATGTACAAATCACCTAATCCAAGCTTGTAATAATTTAACTGATATGCTAGTCCAAATAAGGGCTTTGTAAGAATGTCGGCGAGTTGATTTGAAGAAGACACAAAGGGGGTGACAACTAGCTTCTTCATAACCGCATCTTGAACAAAATGGAAATCCACCTCTATATGTTTAGTACGTTCATAAAACAGTGGATTGTTAGCAATGTAGATAGCAGCCTGATTGTCACACATCAAAGACATAGGGCGAGAAGTAGGAAATCCAAGTTCTTGCAAAAAATTTCTCAACCATAACAATTCAGCAATAGTTTGTGGCATAGCACGGTATTCAGCTTCAGCACTGGACTTAGATATAGTAGTTTGCTTCTTAGTTCGCCAAGTAACGTGATTACCCTCAACAAAAGTATAGTATCCAGTAGTGGAACGCCTATCACCATCAGCTCCTGCCCAATCAGCATCAGAAAACCCAACAACATCAAGATGATGATGTCGATAGTATATCAGACCAGTACCAGGAGACTTCTTGAGATACCATAATATTCGATAGGCAGCCTCCCAATGAGCAACCTTAAGAGCATGCATAAATTGATTAACCACTCCAACAACAAAGGAAGGTCAGGGCGAGTTACAGTAAGATAGATCAACCTTCCAACCAAGCGTCTATATTTATGGATATCAAGATATTCTAGACTATCACATGTTTCAAGCTTCTGATGTGGGTCTATTGGTGTATCGGCTGGTTTGGCTCCAAGAAGCCTTGTTTCAAAAAACAGATCAAGTACATACTTCCTCTGAGAAAGACATATTCTTGCTACTTTGAACCTCTTCAATCCCCAAAAAATAGTGAAGTAGTCCTATGTCTTTCATTTGAAACTATGTGTTTAAATTAGACTTGATCTCAGCAATACCAGACTTATCATTCCCAGTAATGATAATATCATCAACATACACAGCAATAATAGTAATAGTAGAAAAATGACGTTGCACAAAGATAAAGTAATTAGAGTAACAGACAATGAAACCAAAATTTGTAATGACGTTGCTGAATTTATCAAACCAAGCATGAGGGGACTGTTTAAGGCCATAGATAGCCTTAAGTTGTTCGCATACTTTAGTAGAGTCCCCCCCCCCCCCCAAAAAAAAAAAAAAAAAAAGAAGCAATATACCCTGAAGGTTGGTCCATATAAACTTCCTCGAAGATCTCCATATAAGAATGCATTCTTGACATCCATCTGATAAAGGGGTCAATCAAAATTCACAGCCAAAGAGATAACACGAACATAATTGAGACGAGCAGCCGGAGAGAATGTCTCAAAATAATCAACCCCATAGGTCTGAGTAAATCCTTTGGCAATAAGTCTAGCCTTCAGTCTATCAATAGTGCCATCAGAGTTATTTTTAACTGTATATACCCATCTACAACGAACAACCAAATGACCTTGAGGGAGATTAACAAGGGTCCAAGTTTGGCGTGCCATCAGAGCATCCATTGTTGCTTTTCACCTTGGATGGGACAAGGCTTGGGAAAGAGAAGTAGGCACAAAGGTAGTAGAGAGGGAGTAAACCAAATTTTGGTGACAACGAGGAAGGTGGGCTGTAAAAACAAAATGCTCAATAGGAAACTAAAGAATGCTGAGTACAAGTACGGGTACCTTTACAGAGAGCAATAGGGAGATCAGAAGAGACCTCAAGATCAGGAGTAGTAGTAATCGGCGGAGTAGCTGATGCAGTACTAGTTGGAGCCATTGGATGACGTCGTGTATAAACCTGCAGGGGAGGTAAAGGATCAGATGGTAAGGTTTGGTTAGATGGTGGTTCAGGATCATCAGGTGTGATGGTAGGGATTGGTGGTTTAGAATCATCAGGTGAGAGAGGGAGAGGGGTAGGAGTCGGCACTGTAATCGGATAATATGGTCTATCTTCAAAGAAAATAACATCAGGACTAATATGGTGACATTTAACAGTAGGATCAAAGCATCTGTTCCCTTTATGAGTACGGGAATAACCAAGAAAAGTACACTCAAGAGAGCGAGGAGCAAGTTTTCCCAATTTAGGATGCATGATATGGACAAAATAGGTATTACCAAAAACTCTAGGGTAGACATGAAATAAAGGAGTATCCGGATAAAGAAGACAGAAGGGAATTTTATTGTGTAAAACAGAAGAGGGCATCCGATTAATAAGATAACAAGCAATCAGAATGGCATCACACTAATAAAATTTAGGCACATTCATATGAAACATCAGAGATCGGGAAATACCCAAAAGATGTTGATTTTTACTTTCAGCAGTCCTATTTTGTTAGGGGATATAGGCACAATTAGTACGATGTATTATGCCATGTGTAAAATAGAAATCAGAAACAACCGTTTGAACATATTCAAGAGCATTGTCTGTACGTAAGATCTTAATGGAAACCCCAAACTGATTTAAAATTTCTTTATAAAACCCTTGAAAATAGTAAGAAATTGAGAACGATCTTTAATTAAATAGAGCCAGGTCATCTTGGAAAAATCATCCACAAAGTTTACAAAATAAGGGAGCCCTAACCTATTAGGATATGACAAGGACCCCAAATATCAGAATGGACTAAAGAAAAAGGGGTAGAATTCCTAGGTGTAGTACTAATAGGAAAGAGGAACGGTGATGTTTCCCTAATTCACAAGCCTCACATTGTAGAGTAGAGAGAGACTTGCAACTAGGGATAAGAACTTTCATTTTAGACAGAGACAAGTGACCAAGCCGGTGGTGCCATTGAAGAGGGGTGGTAGTGGAGGCAGTTGCAATAGTAGGAATGTGATCAATATGTTCCAAATAGTACAGACCAACATGCTCACGTCCTCCACCAATCATCTCCATGGTCCTGAGATCCTGAAAAGTACAATGAGAAGGGAAAAAGGTAACAACATAATTCAGAGATTTAGTTAGATGACTAATAAATGACGAATTAAGAGGTAAATTTGGGACATGCAAAAGAGAAGGTCAAAATTGAAGGGGTAAGGGAAACATTACCATGCTGAGTGGCCGTAGTGGAGGAGCCATCAACAAGATAAATAGTAACAGGCTTCTTGGTGGTATTAAGGGAGGAAAAGATAGAGGAATCACCAGTCATGTGACAGGTGGCACTAGAATCAATGATCCAAGGATGAGGAAAGGCATGAGAAAAGAGGGCAGATGTACCTGTATGGGCCAGGGTAGCAGTAGAAGTGGAACTGGTGGCCTTAAGCTGTTGAATCTTAGGAAGAAGGGCTTCATACTGGGTAGAGGATGGATTAGATGAGGATGGTGGAGCTGGCGCAGTAGGAGATGCATCATCAATGGTAACAATATTGACTAAATTTTTAGCCCATTCAGGACGGCCAAATTTTTCCCAACAGGTATCAGCGGTACGGTTGGTCTTATGGCAATGAGTACAATAGCAGGTAGACTAATTAAACGGTGTTTCCACAGAACCATGACTAGGTGTACTACGGCCACAACCACGGGTGGAGCCACGACCTCTAGGGGATGATCCACGACCACGACCAGCAAATAAGGTAGATGTATATTTGGGAGAGGAGTCACTTTGGGGAACTAGTCGTTGGAGACGAAAGAAAGTCTCACTCAGGGTAGGTATGGATGCACCGGCAAGAAGTTGACTCTTCACAGCCTGATAGTCAGGAGAGAGTCCAGCAAAAATTTTGCCACATAAAACTCAGATTGTTGGGCCTTTATTTTATTGATGTCAATGGTAAGAGGCTGTATTGCTTGTATTTCTCCAATAAGACCTTTGAATCCACCATAGTAAATCAGCGATTTGTCACCAATAAAGTAGGTGAACATCCTCTCATAGAGGTCATAAATACGAGAAACATTCTTATCTTGACCATAGGTTACTTGTAAATCAGCCCAGATGGCCTTAGCAGTATTGTGAAAGATCACAGTAGGTAAGATGAAAGGCTTAATACTATTGATGCAGGCTGAGATCCGCTGGATTGGAATCTCTAAAGGGTTCTATTTTAGTTGGGATATATTTATAATATTTTTATTTTGGAAATTTTAATTAGATTTGTTATGATTTTAAGTCTTAGAGTTTTGTTAAGAATCCTTATTTTTACTCACGTTTTAGGTAGTTCCTTTCTGTTGTTTTTATTTATTTATTTTAGATGTGGGTCCCTCCCTTTAGACGTGGTTGACTACTTTATGTTTTATTTGTTTTATTTGTTTGTTATTAGTGAAGTCTTTGAGTTAGTTTAGGACTCTTTTCTAATTGAGTTTTAGAATTATATTAGGATCAGGATTATAAGCCTTATAAAGGCCATTGTTATTAATGAAATTAGTAGTTGATGGATGATTAAAGGAAAAAAAAAGGTAGGATTGCTCTCGGTTGCTCTTTCCCCCTCACGTAAGTCTAGCTCTCTCTCCTCTCTTTCTCGGCTCCTCTCCTCTTTTCTTGGTGGAAGTTTTCTTTCCCTTTCTTCGTGATTTCTCATCTCTCCTCCCTCTTTCTCGAGTCTCCCTCCCCCCTTTCTCATTCTCGTTTTCCCCTTCCCTCTTTCCTTTCCCTTTCTTCTTTGATTAATAGAAGAAAAGCAATGATGAACATACCCTAGTACCATCCTATTCCCTTTTCCCTCCCTATTTTGTCTTTCTCAACGTGTCTATTTTGTTTTGATAAAAGACTAAAAAAAAAAAAAATTCACCCCCCCCTCTTCTTTTGTGTTGTTTTTGATATCCCTGTACCTTCCCATAAGTTTGGTGTAGGTCTTACATCCCGTCTGCATTAACTATTCCACAACCAAGTTTGAACCAAGGAGTTGTTACGAAGCCAGGTATTATATGTCTTAACAGATTAAGGATCCTTAGGATCACAGGCAGAAGTATCATTAGTTAACAACTGTACTTTATCCTTAGACAGGATGTAGGCCTTGATGGCCTGAGTGTAGAAAAGATAGTTTGAAACCCTTTTCAATTTAATGGAGATGATCTGAACCTCTGTAGGCTTAGGATCAGTCATCTTAGAACAAAATAAATAACAATCAACACAATCAAGCAATATAAAATTGTTCTTCTTTCACTCGGTTCTGCCAACCAAGAGGCTAAAGGATATAAGGCTCAAAGTGAAGCAAGAGTTGGTGGTGGATATAGGGTAGAACAATAATAAAAATAACAATAATCCAAAATCTCGGTTTAGCCAACTGAGTGACCAAGGAATGAAGGGTTCAAAGGGGGTGGCGGTAGGGTAGTAGGTAGTAAATTTTTTTTTTTTAAATTATATCTCAACTCATTAACAAGAAGAAGGTGATCAAGAAGTTAAGAAAATAACTAAACCATTGGCAGCAAAGTAGTAATAGAAGTAGATCTCGATCACCAAGACAAGTAGTACATAGTTAGAGCAAAAATATCAAAGGCAAACCGAAGTTTTGATGAATGATAGCCAAGGATTTAGTGCTCTGATACCATGTAACAATTCCACAAGGAGATGGACAGCAAGCTCACAAACCAGTAACCAAAGAGAGAAGAAGATAGAAGAGAAGAAGAAGAGAAGGAGAGAGAGAGAGAGGTTTTGACATAGTAGTGTACTATGGTCGATTATTGATGATCTCCTCTCCTTTCTATATTGTATATATATGTAAATCAGAATTACCAATTACAATGGAGAGTCTCTAGAAGGAAACTAGAAGATACAAAAAGGAAACAAACAACTAAACAAATAAGGCAAGACCCAACTACTAGATATCGCTGGCTGTAATTATTGCCAACGATATCTAGAGTGGGCCTTATTGGGCCAGCCCATCGCAGCCCATATCATTACAATGAATTTATGATTGTATTTGTATGGTCTACAGTCTACTTGACTATTTTCTGTTTTTTGACTATGGTAATTAACTAATTAAGTGCTATTATGTTTATTCTTCTCTTAAAATATAAATTCACTATCTCATTTGGCATTCTTTGATCTTATAATAGTTTAACATTATGTAGAATAACTAACATTACTCTAAGTTTACATTTGAACTTCAGACCGACACTGTCAAACATGAGTGTAAACCCAAACAACCACCATGTATGATTATTTTTACAATTTATAGTTTAAATGTATTTATGTATGCTAACATAGAGATTCCCTTAAGTATCAGAGGCCTTAAAATGACCATTTTAGGCCCCAAACACACTTTTTTAGCCTTTGTGGTTTTTCTATAGTTTCTCAACGAGATATTGGAAATCTTGGTTTCGTGAGACACCCCTAGACTCGATATTTTGATCCTTGCTTAGGACCTTGCGAAAGCGGGGCAGGTTGCAGGTTGCAGGTTGCAGGTTGATGCCCTTCACTGTGTTTCCCATATTACAGTTAGAAACTTTATTTCTTTAATGTTCCAAACAGTGGTCTCATTGTATGGTTGTGTATATGTATCTATTGAGCTAGAATGTTTGTCACCCATGGGAGTGAATACATGCATATGTTATGATTTCTCAAAGTTCTATTATAAATTTGTCTTCTGGTGTTTCCATAATTTTTTGGATGTTCCAATGGAATTCCCTTTAACTTCCATTGATTATTTCCACGTCCATGTGGACCAAAGACCACAACTGAAATTCAAGGTTTTAATTTATGATTTCATGTTACATTGAAGTGAAACCACTTAAAAATTAGAAGGAATATGCATACACAGCGGATGTGGTAGTCTTGGGCCTGCCGGATTTGTCATTCCTTCCTTTGAGCCATCTCGAACTTTCCACATGGTTACATGGAAATATAGCCATACGTTTTCTCGTCTATATTTTCCATCAAATATTAATATTTTCTGCCTCATCTGGCATAAGCAGAAAACATCCTCTTTTATGCAAAATTGCAAATGGTGGTTGGATTGATACTTCCCTCTTGATTTCAGGATATGTGGTGTCGAATAGTCCTTTCTTGCATAAGGCAATGCACACTTATGGAAGTTGGAGTCCATTTTAAAGTTTAATGGTACCATATACAAGAAACATGCTCTATATGACTCATAGTTTGAAAACTCGAGTCTCGAGGGTGTCTGACCCTCTGAGAAACCGAGATTTCCAAGATATCGGTTGAGATTTTGGCGAGAACATGTATTTTCTGTGCGAAAGTTCAGATTGTGTCTCGGGGCTCAAATGGTCATTTTTAAGGCTTGATACTCTAGGGAATCACTTTTTTTAGCATACATAATTTTATTTCAACAATAAAATTGAAAAAAAAATACACATGGTGGTTGTTTGGGTTTACACCTATATTTGGCAATGTCGGTCTGAAGTTCAGATGTAAATCTAGGGTAATATTGACTATTTTATATAATGTTATACTAGTAAAAGATCAAAAGAAGGCCAAATGAGCTAGTAAATTATATTTTAAAAGAAGAATAAACATAATAACACTTAATTAGGTAATTGTCATGGTAAAAAAATTCGAAGTAGTCAAGTAGACCATACAATCATAATTCATACATTATGACGAGACCTGTCGAGAACTGGTCGAAAATGTCGAGAATTGGTTGAAATTGTTAAGAACTATTCAAAAATGTCGAGAACTGGTCGAGACCAGGTCTCGTATGATATCTCGTATCGACCTGTTCGAGAACTTTGAGAATCTCAAGATCTCGGCGAGATCTCACCGTGATTTTGAACCATGGTATGACTATTGATTTATAACCTTATGGTTCATTTTTTGACAAGCCACTAGATTTAACGTCAGGCAGTCTATGATTATGATCATGCTTCAATTTACATACAGAAGATATCTATCATTTATGCTTCATTACACTTTGCTCTATGCTTCTATCTCGACTATTTTTTTTTTTTGTTGTGTCATTATTTTCCCTGATTTTTTTCTTTGTCTCTTTGTCCTAAGTGGTTGGATTTTATCAAGTCTCTGTATTTCTTCTGTTAGTTCTTTGATTGCCTCTGTCTCTAATTGCCTTGTTTTTGTTTTTCATTACGTTTAGGTTGGATCACTTGCTGCATACTATCAAGTTCCTTTGCGTCACATCTTATTGGTACGTTTTCCATTATAGCTTACATAAAGTTAAAAAAATATGAATCTGTGTCATTTAATAAAATACACATTTGGAACAGTTTGACAGTGTTTGTATGCATGAAACATGGTGATTGTAGGTTTATGATGAGATAAGCCTGCCAAATGGTGTCATGAGGCTACAAGCAAAAGGAGGGCATGGCCATCATAATGGGTATTTTTTTCAATAATGACTGCAAAACACCATTAAATCTGCATCAGTATCACTTATGTTGTTTTATTGATGTGGCAACTTTAGGATTGTAACTTCTACATAAATGAACAATGTGCAAATTCATCTGGATGGTGAAAACATTTGCACCTTGGTGCTTCTGCAAATCTAAAAGAAGAATTCTCAAAGCAGAAGCTCCATTCTTGGTTTATTGAAAAAAAAAAAAAAGAACTGTTGATAAGCTGTTCTGAAGTATGCAGTATTTTGGGAAAGAAACCACCTCAGATATTTGGGAACACGGTTCTGGTTCCACCTTCCTTGGCCACTGTGCTAGAAGTGTTAAAGCTTGTATCTCAGCAGCCTATTATACTTCTTTGCTTACCTTTTGGTCCATTTTTTTATGCTGTAGCGTTAGATTGGCTGGACATGTATGTGTTGGAAGCCAAAGCCCAAGAAATAGAGCCTGTCATCCAAGCAAGGATTAAAATCTCAGAACTCGAGGGTGTCTCAACCCTTGAGGAAACCGAGATCTCTTGGCGAGATCTTGCCGAAACTCCCAAAGGCTAAAAATGAGAGTTTTGACATGTTTTTGCTAATTTTAAGGCCATTTTAAGGCTATTTACTGTAGGGAAATACTAATTTAACATATATAAACACATTTAAAGCATAAAATTATAAAACTAATTACATTGTGGGAAAATCATACATTCATAAATCATAAATCCATACAATGACACAAATGTTAATAGTCTCAAAGTTTGAAATACTCAAATCAAACAGTACCTTCCATCATTCCATCCCAATGTCTAATCATATGTAGAATGACGTGGAGGATCTATTTGGTCATGTTGCCTTTGCTGAAGAAAATATAGCTCGGCCTGAAAAACAAAGTCTTGCCATGACATCCTATGGCTGAAGTAGTTGGTAGTCGTCCACATATCTCCTATACGTGGAATCTGGTATGTTTGTAAGGATACCTATCCTTGGGTACATTTCAGTAAATGTGGAATGAACTCAGTGTACATTGGCTGGTGAAGCATGATTCTCTGGGCGGTTGGATAGGAGAAGAGACCGTCCACAAAGTTGGAGCCAGTTTGTGAAGTACCAGCAACAAAAGAATCATGTGGATTGGGAAGCATGCGGTAATCGTCATCGGAATAAGAACCGTATGCCAACGTGGTGCGAAATCCGGGAGCAGGGAAAGACGGGGCACTCCATTGCCACTACCCTTGTCAAGTGCTACCCTCAATGCTCATTTCTCCAAAGCTTGTGGATATCCTATCAACCTCAGACTCAATATCGGGATCAGGAACGAAGTCAATGTAATCATTGTTGTCTTCTTGGGTTGGTTGCAAAGGGCGACGAGACCTACGTGTATACCTAGTCGTAGGCCGTGAAAATGGGCGCCCATCGTGGTCTGTATCTTGTGTAGCATGAGTATATTGACTCTCGTTGGTCCATTTAATAACGGGTACAGTCGGTCTAGGATCAGACTCTCTCCCAGAGATACCGTGCTGCTGATGTGAGGCTCCACCACCACCACCATCACCATCACCATTACCACCATTGCCGTCATCACTATCAGAAGCTGACCAACCAGTTTCATCAACTATATCATCACCGCCAGTCCTATGCCACTACCAGCTGGGGGGTAAAACGGTCGAGACGACTATACGTGTACACGACCCTCGTTTGAGGACAGAAATCGTTCGACATTAACACCGATCTGAGTAGCCAAGTAAGATCGGGCCTCCCACCAGACTCATCCATCCTTGGTACTGCTCTGTCTCGCACCCACTCCACTTAGGGATCCTCTTCATTTGAAGATAGCTGGAAGAGGTCGGCGAGTGTGATCGGGGTTTGATCATTTTGTTGCGATCAACTTTTGCTCTATACCCTCAGTCTCATGTGCACATACACCAAGTCATTGAGTCGTTCAGATCTATTTCGCCTCTTTGAATGGACGAGGGAGAAGGTACTCCAGTTTTGCTCATAGCCAGATATGGAACATGCCTGAGATAGGATTTTGATTGCTATTTTCCTCAACTCAGATGCACTCTCGCCATACAACACCCACCACTCAGCTGTACAAGAAGAATAACATGTTTTAATGACATCTCATTCTCATGTCAATATATATATTAAACAAGATATGTTACTTGAAAATTGCAATTTCCATAATTCCATACTAGGATCGGTACTTTCTCGGGCCAGCCACTGCGGCAGAAGTTCTGAAACTCCCAAGGCCATCTCTAAACGTTTTAATCTATACCCATTTGGAAACTTATAAAAATTAGCCATTATAATATATGGATATTCAAATAATTCAGTAATTAAACCATATAACTCATCTCCAAGTTGGCAAGTGATTGTACATGTGAACTTGGCTCTAATTTTGCCACAATAGTTTTGACCGCACCGATAAGGTCAGAATTGAGCCCAAATGCATGTGCATATTGATATTTGGGGTTCAAATAGTATGTTGCGAAATGTGAGTCACATGATTAAAATCCAGTACTAAGTTGAACTAAATTAAAGACATTATGAAATATACTCACCAGCCTTATGCAATGGGTGCATCAGCTGACTCTCCCATCGATCTTTGATAATCTTGATAAAATTTTTGCTACCACGTGGTAGCATAACACGAACATGCTCCTTCAACATATCGATGGTAGCATATAAAAGTGACATGGTGGGCTTGAATGATGTATTCACCAATCTCAGCACCTTCACCACTAGCTCCATAATTTTTACTACGTCCTTCATGGTTCTCCAAGCTTCATCTGAAGCTATGGTAGACTGTGCTTGAACCCCACTAGGGGAACTAGACTCCCTCCAGCAAAACTAGTCCGTAGATGCAAACATCAATCTCAGGCTTACCATCTTTGCTTCAAAGCTCTTCAGTGCTATATAGTTGGTAGCAAATCTGGTAATGCCGGGTCTAACCAAATCCCCTCCACACTTCTCCCTCAGCAAGTTCAAAGAATAGCCATGGTTGTATACAAATGTTGTTACTTGTCTAGCTTGTTCAACCATAGTTTTTACTTTGGATAGCTTGCCCATATCCTTCAGCATAAGATCAATGCAATGGGTAGCACATGGAGTCCAGAAGAGATTGTACTCCCTAGTAGCCATCATCATCTCTCCTGCCTTCTTGTAGTTGCTGCCATTGTTTGTCACAATCTAAACTACATTTTAAACCCCAACTTCTACCACCACTTTCTACAGCTGTCCATAAATGTAATCAGCATCTTTTGTCACAGAAAATGCATCCACAAACTTGAGGAGCACTGTCTTCCCATCACAGTAGACCATGAAGTTGATGATGGACTTTTTAGTGAGACCAGTCCAACTATCACATATAATGGTCACCTCATATGTACTCTAGGACCTCTTTAAATCTTCTATCAAATCTTGTAGTTCTTTTTTCTGTCTAGGGAGATACACATTCATGATTTCATATGCAGTGGGGCCTTTAACCCCATGACCAGCCTCAGCAATTGCATCAAGCATGGTCTGATAGTATGGGCTCGTAGTGGCATGTGTTGGATACCATGATATAAGAACCACCTAACATAGGCATCCCTAACATATTCTTTTGTATTCTTTTACATTGACTTCAGCTTATTTTGCTTGTTTTCATGCTTTCTAAAAACTGCTAGATCCTGGTGTAGGATCTCAACATAATCCTCATCCCTAGCAGGCGGTGGTTGGGTTGTGCTCTAGTACTTTGTGATCTTTTAAACATTGAAGCCAATCCCTTACTCCATGCTTGTGGCTAAGGCTGCTGAGCTGATCCACTACCATTGCCACTTGCCCCTCCCATTATGGCCTTCGCCCTATCCTGGTCCATATCAAGGGAGATTCTACTATTTGCTACTGCCCGTCTCATATCTGTAGCCTCAACCTTAGTTATACCCGTAGTATCCATGCCATCATCATCAGAAAAGTCATCATCCATACCACCTCCACTTCCCATGGTACCTCGAACTGTCTCCCCGAATCGCATCTAGCTTTCTCTTTTTCTACCTTCTTCTGCTGTCCTCCCTTTATGTGTTTGGCTACTGCCCTGAAAATTTCCATAGGAACCATAACACGTTTTGCCACATCTGTACTGGTTCCACTCAAGTGTTGCTTAAGTTTAGTGATCCCACCAGACATAAGTCTTTTCCCACAGAATTTACATTGGGTTTTTCACTTATCATAAAATGAGTGGTGTTCAATGGTGTTCAACATATATTATTAAGAAAAAACTAAACTTAAGCAACACTTGAGTGGGACCAGTACAGATGTGGCAAAACGTGTTATGGTTCCTATGGAAATATATTATTAGGAACCATAGATCGGCCAATGGTGTTCAACATATATTATTTTGAACAACAGATAAGTATTAATAATATTTTTCTTAATTTTTAATTGCTGAAAAATAGGATTTTTTTTAATTAGAAATTCAAAAAAAGTACAATATGTACTAAAAAAAAAAAAAAACTGAAACTATGACTGCGTAGATTGGCGAATGGTGTTCAACATATATTATTTTGAAAGTCAACCGATTAATATTTACGAAATTTATTTTTCATTTTTTTGAACAGAAAATAATATATATATATATATATATATATATATATATATATATATATATATATATATATATATATATATATATATATATATATATATATATATAGAAAAAAAAATGAAACTTTCACCACGCAGATCGGCCATTTTGAACACCATCTAATAAATATTTATCATATTTGTTTTCATTTTTTAATTGCTAGAA
Organism: Protea cynaroides; assembly: GCA_028583415.1. Taxonomy (NCBI): domain Eukaryota; kingdom Viridiplantae; phylum Streptophyta; class Magnoliopsida; order Proteales; family Proteaceae; genus Protea; species Protea cynaroides. The sequence continues at coordinate 15,327,412 of CM053269.1, forward strand.
AATAGTTTATTTTAACAAAAAATCAAAATAATAAATGTACATGCATGAAAAATATCTCGAAAGGGTCAGCTTGGAGACTGGGTTCACGTGTCTCATATATAAAAATCTCACCATCATCCAACATGTATTGATCATGTTTATGTAACAAAACTAAGTGTTGGGAAAAAACCTTACCTCAAATAGTAGATCCGACGATGAATCAGTGATTTTCGCCCTCGTACCAAGCTCCAACAAAACTTTGGTGGAGTGATTTGGCAAGAACAACAAGTTCTAAGCTTAGAGAGCTAAGTTGGAGAGGAGGAGTAGCCAAAAGAAATCAAATCAGAGAGTTTAGAGTGAAAATAGTAAGTCTCGGTTGAAATTTTGACCGAGACTTGCTATTTATAACAAAAACCAACTCGAATTGGTTCGAGTTGGTCGAGACTGGTCGAGACCAGCTTGAGAATTGGTCGAGTTGGTCGAGACTCTGTTTTGACCAGAGGACAGGTGTCTCGTCTCGATCCCATCGAGATCCTCGATAAAATCGAGATCTCGCTGAGATTTTTCCGAGATTTTGAACCATGCATCCAAGTCCGAGACTCAACGTTGGTAGCTAGTTAGTGGGGTTGGAATTAATTTATTTCTCAGTGGGATTTATGTATATTAAATACTGTCTGTTACAGTTGTGGGATCATGGGTTCATTTTAGACTTGTAGTTTATTTATTGAGGGAGCTTAGTTAAGTTGGTAGCTGATATTACATGTTAAGGAAGTTGAAGTTTGGTATAATGGGTAAATTACACCAGAGGTACCTGACGTTTTGAGAAATTATACCAGAGATACCTCACATTTTGAGAAATTATACCAGAGGTACCTGACGTTTCAAAGATGTTACACTTGGGGTACCTTTTATTTTGTACTTTCAAATTTACCCCTGTTTAGCATAACTTTCTTGATCCCCTTTGGTTCACTCTCTCACCATCCCGTTGCCGCTACGATTCACCACTCGGATTCTCATGTGCTCATCGCTGTCTTAATTGCCCACCCCCTCTCCTGCCCGTCCTCTCCTGTGACCCTTCCTCACCAGTGGTTGCTCATCATCAAGTCACAAATCTCGACTATGGTACACACGTCCGGTGAAAACTCCTCACCCCAACTTACTGTTTTTTCGGCGGGATTACCAACGATCATGCACCAAATAAGGGTAGTTCAACAAGAAACGATCAGTCCTTGAAAATTTGAGGTAGATCTAATGGTTAACTTAGAGGATGCCAATGTTAAATAGGGTTAATGTTGGAAATATGAGAAGAGGTACCTCTGGTATGATTTTTGAAACAGGTACCTATGGTATGATTTCTAAGAACGTTGGGTACCTCTGGTGTAAATTACCCAATTCTTTTTTCTGTTTTATATGAAGAATGTAAACTCTCCCCATTGACAGTGTATGAAAGAAGATTCGTTTTTAATTGACAAATTGAGAGTTTTGTGGACTCTACTCTCTCCCACTTTCCCCCCATCAGTCCTTGTTCTCTCTCTTCCTTTTCCTTACCGGTCATTATATTCTGTTCTTTTCCCTCATCGATCTGTTTTTCTTCTCTTTCTATTTCTCTTTTCCTCCTGTCGATCGATTGCTTCTTCTTTGTCTGTTGGCTGTCACAGGTGCTGGAATGAGATCCGATTTACATCATTGCAAGTCTCTGACAGTTTTATATATATTAATTATTAATTCCTTGTTCTGTCAATTGCATTCTGGACCTCTATTTTCAGTCCTTTATCTATTATCTTATTTGAGATTTGTTAATTATTTTCAGAACACTATTCTGTTGATAAATAAGAAATATTTAGCTGCCTTATAATCTCCTGATATATTATGTTTCTGTTCTCATTGAATCCTCTCCAAATCAGTAACTACATATTTGTGGGCTTTTGAGCAGATTGGAATTCAAATATTCTCTAACAGATAACTGTTGGATACCAGTCACATAATCTGCTATTAGAGCCTAATGTCACGGCCTCACAGACTCCCCCTCCCTAATCCCCCATCGGTGACCTATTTGGGGTGTCTTGGGCATATATGTGGGGAAGGTACACCCCTCAATAGGTGGTATTAGAGCTGACCCAGGAGTTGGGATGTGGGTTTGGGGGCACTGCAACGTGGGTTTCCCGATGAGGGTTCCAGGATTGGTTGGGGCAATGTAATGGGGGTCTCTCTGGCAGGGATAGAGCAGGGGAGCTGTCATGGCTTCACAGACTCCCCTCCATAATACCACATTGGCCAACCTTGGGGGTGTCTTGGGCGTATAAACGGGGAAGGGAAACCCTCTAGGTTCAGAGTTCAGACCTCCTATTCTGTTCCCCTTCCAATTAACCATGGTAGCTGGCAGTGAGGTGATTCAACAGATCAATTCTGATGAGACTGGGGTTAGCCTCACCCATTGAGTTTAGCTCTTGAAAGCACCACCATTACTCTTCAAACCAGTGTAGATACCCTCAACACTACTATTAGCTCTCTCCATTCCATGATGGCATCTCTATAACCTGCCTTTAGCAGAATTGCACTTCCAGGCAAAGGAAAGAATTATATTCCACTTGGAGAGACTTCAAATCCCAACCCACAGCAGTCTAGTTCTTCTCACAGCAAACCCCCATTGATAACTCCTATTATTCCACATCCCAATCAATGTGATGAATTCCTTAGAAGGGAATGTGGGATCTCGACAAGGTAATCAGTCTCACATCATTCCTCCATCACCACCACCACCCACCAAGGCAGTATCACCACCATATAGGAATGGTAGACCTTTTGATGATCCTCATGGAACTGAGAGAGGAGCCAAACTTGACGTTCAAGATTTTTATGGAGGTAGCCATCCTAAATAGTTTCTTGACTGGATTCACAGCTTACAGATATTTTTCTCATGGTATGGCTTAATTGAGGTCAAGAAAATATAATTTGCTGAAGCAAAGTTAGAAGGAACGGCTTGGGTTTGGTAGACTAAATAACAACAGAATTGGACTTGAGGCATTGGGTTGGTAAACATATGAGCTGTGATGAAGGGGACCATGAATAGGAGATTCTTACCTTCAGACTACAAGCAGTGAATGCATATTCAGTTCACACAGTTAAAGCAAGGAAGTCTTTTGTGGAAGAATACGTGGCTAATTTCTATTAGTTGGCCACAAAGTCAAACTTTGAGTGGGATGAAGAGTTGTTAGTAATTTACCCCCAAAAAAAAAAAGAAAAAAAGAAAAAAAAAAAGAAAAAAAGAAGAGGTGTTAGTAGCATAGTTTCGGAATGGTTTGCACCCTCTAATTGCTACTGGCTTGGCTTATGGTAGGCTGCCTACAATGGATTGGTACAAGTGGCTTAAAGTAGAGGAGAGTTGGAAGATGTCTGCAATTGAAATAAATTCACACTTTCTCTAAGGGTGATAGCACAAGTCAACAAGACCACAACCTTCTCCCGCAGGGAACTTTTTAGTAAACCATAGGCCAGTGGGTCTTCGTTGGCATCTTTGAGGTCAAATTACAACTCTACTTCCCGAGGGCATGGTTTTGAAGGATGTACTTCAAAGATGAGGGCTGAAAGGAATTTTTTTTTTTGTAAGGGATATGTTAATTTTTCTACTCAGTGTCCTAATCGTTTAGTAGCCTTTTCTGGTTAACCATTGCTAAGATCACTCACGGACTACTCTACAGCTGTGAGAAGTTACCAGAAATCAAAACTCATTGCATTCTAATTCTCCTTTACTAGTCTTGGTTATAATGCTTATAAAGAAAAATAAAGCTGAAATAACTAAAATAGAAATCTTAAAACTAGGGAACTAAAGTCTTAAACTAGGAAAAACCAAAATCTTACGCAATAACTAGTTGCTTGCTAACAAAGACCTACAATAAAATATCTAAAATAATCCAACTACTAAATAAGTCCAATTAAAATAATCCCTTCTAAAATTAGCCCCTACTAACCTTTCCAGGCCAAAAGGCTGATTTAGGTTTGGGCCTGTTCCAATTTGGCCTGGGTTGCCAAAGCTTGTCATGATGGTCCATCCACGAGGAGGCTACTGCATCGCCCTCTTTTCCCATCAATCTCTGTTCTCTCTCTTCCTTTTCATTACTGGTCGATCTTCTGTTTTCTCTCCTCTATCGATCTGTTTTTCTTCCCTAGGAAGTAGCTAAGCTGTTTTCTTCTTTCTCCCTCTATTTCTCTCTTCCTCCTGTCGGTAGGTTGCTTCTTCTTTGTCTGTTGGTTGTCACAGGTGCTGGAACAGATCTTATTTACATCAATGCAGCCTGGTAACAGTTATATATATATATATATATATATATATATATATCTTGGTTATTAATTTCCTCATCCGTCAATTGCATTCTTAAACTCTATTGTCACTTTATCTATTACCTGATTTGAGATTTACAAATTAGCTTCAGACTATTATTCTGTTGGTAAATCAGAATTATTTGTCTGTCAAATTTATTCCTCTGATCTCCAGTTATATTCTGTTTCTGTTCTCATTGAATCCTTTTTAAATCAGTACATAGACATACGTATATGTGGGCCTGTGAGCTGATTGGAATCCAAATATTCTCTAACAGAGAACTGTTGGATACCAGTATGGATATATTTTATTTTCCAAAATACTTATGATAAACATGTGCTATAAATTTCCCCCCCTTTTTCGAGTGCAAACCCTCCCCTTTCTAAAATGAAACGAGGAGATTTTCCTATTCTTGAAAAGCCAACATCTGTGATGTATATAACAATATCATGACTCATGAAGATTGAACTTACGTCTAGAAGATTATTAAGGTTTTCTTATAAATCATCATTCAAAAATATCATGATGTTTACTAACTTGTCTGATTGCCATCCTTTTGTGTTCATGATTTCATATTTGTAATTTTAAAATTTTTTTGGATTTGTGATTGGTTTTTTGTTTCTTTCCTGATGATATGCATAGCTTTTCAGGCCATGAGCCTACATTAATTATTATTCCATACTCTTTTGTGTTGGAATTATGTTTTGTTGTTATACAACCATCAAATGCTTCGACAATTATAAAAGTCCAAGCCAAGGTAACATCAAATGCTTGCTTCATGCTCTTACTTTCATTCTCTTATTACAGGCTGAAGAGTGTGATGGACCATTTGGATGGTCGTCGTGAATTTCCTCGGTTGAGCATAGGTTGGTTATTTAATTATATTTCCATTGTTATTTATATTTGGCTCCCCCCTCCCCCGCGCGCGCGTGCATAGATGTTGCCAGTGTACAACCTGCATTTTTGCTGTTGCTTGCAGGCATTGGCAATCCTCCTGGGAAAATGGATATGAGAGCTTATCTGCTACAGAAGTTCAGTTCAGAGGAGCAAAAGCAGGTAGCACTTGTTCTCAAGCCCTGAGGGTTTGTTCTTTTCTTTGATATTGAAATTGCTAGCCCTGCCCTGCCACCACTTCTTTCCTTCCCAAGGTCGGCATCTTCAACCAGTGTTCCTTCACCCAGGCAACATCCATGAGCACATTCTGGAATTTTTGAATGGTATAACGTTTTAGGGATTAGGTTAGAAATTTACTGGGGAGACTATTTTCTGTAGGCCTCTTTTGTTTCGTTGTAAAATTTTCCATGCAAATGATATTTCACAAGAAAAGTTTCCTCCATGTAAAAGTTTCCTACTTTTTCAATGCTTTTCTTTCCGTTTTAGGTTAAAAGAGTGGAAAATCCTATTTGACGGAAATTTTCCTTTTCTGCCATTTTACATTGAAACAAATGGAGCCGTAGCATAAATCTGTTATTATTTCTTAATACTAACATTAAAGAGTTCAAAACAGCTCATTTCCAATTTTCAATACACAGTTTACAGTAGCACTATCTTGTAACTTAGCAATGTTATAAACAAGCCTATAGTGCTGCATGATTTCCTTTTCATTATTTCAAGTGTCTGTCTGATTTATGTGCCCTCTATCAGTCTGTTATGCTTAAAATTTGGCTAAACATCCAGGCTCCACAGGCTACACTGAACCTGAAGTAAATAGTCTCACATGTATAGGCATGTGGTAGTAGACACTTTTGACTGATGTCTGCATAGATCTGCTACTGGTCCAGCACCTACTTTCTCTGTCTCTTTAAACTAGTATGTAATGTTGATTGCCTGGACAGGTGGATGCTGCGCTCCAACAAGGGGTGGAGGCTGTGCAGACCCTGGTGCTCAATGGCTTCAATGATGGCATCAGTAGATTTAACTTACGGCAAAAGTACAAGTATCACAAAGTTTGAATCAACCTTTAAGGATGACAAAAGGAGCAGAAGTGGCTGGCAGCTGATATAGATATGCTATTGTTTTATATTTTCTAAGCATGGACATGGTCTATGGCTGGAATTTTAGAGTCTACTAAGGAGATTAAATTCTGTGTATCTTCCCCCCTAAGTAATGATAAATTATGTGTATCCTCAGTCTACAAACTTGGGTGACTTGATTTAGAATCAGATCGGCATGGATTGGGGTGGATTGGCCCCCAAAGGCACTGGAACCAGGCATACACATGTGAAAATGATGCAGGCCAAAATAGAACACCAATGAAGAATATTTTATTATAAAAAAATGAACCAACTATAGGATAACAAGGGCCATAGGGATCATTTAACCCAAGGGTCAAAGACAATCACTTAACTCGGGGATTTTTGGGAATTTACTCAACACAAATATGATATCCACTCACCATTAGAGGATATCCGTTCATCAATTGGGTTCACATTAGCACATCTACAATTCCAAAAATATTAATTATTCTCTATATCTCATCTAAACTAAAATACAAATATTTATATAAGGTAGGGTAAAAGAGTCATTACAATATAACCGTTTGAATATAGCAGTTGAAATATGATCGTTGGAATATAGTTGTTAAAATATGATCGTTGGAATATAGCTATTAGAAAAGAGTTGTTGAAGAGTGGGTACATTAGGGGGTCTCTGTGGTATCATTTTTATTTTTGTTTATGTGGTCGTTAGGTATCATTTTTAGGGTATTGTTTTTGAAAAGAAAAAAATAATAGCCCAAAAAAACTAAAGTTTTTTGGCAAAAATATATTTTTTGGTGGATTTTACATAAGAGATTAATGATCACATGTTCTAAGCAAGGTAAAATGGTAAAACTAATATATATTTTTTTTATAATCAAACCCTTCTCAACTGCTCCTCTCATTTTCTCCCTCGTTACACAGTTCGGCCACCATAATAGATTTTTCTGGCTTTCTAGATTCTGATCCGTTCTGTTGGATGTCAAGTATAACAAAAATTGATAATGATTTTCAAATTTCAAGTCGATTGGAGGAGAGATCACTAGATTTCAAGATTTGAATTATTTTGTAATTGGTAGAAATCCAACTTTTGTTCTTGGTTTTGATCACCTTAGTTCTACTTTTTTTGCCGTCCAACCTTCGATCAGATTTGTTGGATGTCAAGGTCAGGAAAATGTGGTAAGGGTATTCAAATTTCAGGTTGGTCAGATAAGGGGATCATAAGATATCAATGCTTAAAAAAATCCTGCATCTTGAAGAAATCCAACTTTTATTCTTGAATTCAGCCACTTTAGTTGTACGTTTCCAGCCATCAAACTGCTGATCAGCTCCGTTGGATGTCAAGGCTGGGAAAAAATGGTAAAGTTATCCAAATTTCATGTCGAAGAAGATTAGAAGATATCATGGCTTGAAAATTCTGCAACTTGAAGAATTTTTTTTTTATTCTTTATGGAATACCAAACTTATTTCTCATTCTACAATCTATTATGCCTAGTTACCACCAAATAACATTTTATCTTTATCAAAAATGATTTTCATAAATCTTTTTGATAAATATATTAAAAAAATGATACCACAGAGAGCTTAAATACCTAGACTGCATAATTCTCCCCTAGTTTGAAAGACCTCGTCTTCGAGTTTGAATTGATCATTTTCAATGCCGAACTATTTTCTCAATCTGTGCATATTAAATCTAAGAGAGTGATTAGTATTTTTTTAATTGTGGGTGTTGGTACTCGATTGATTTCGTAAAGACGCTTTTTTTTTTTTGAGGCCCATTAAGAATCTTGTCAAACCACCTTAAGAAATTTCCTTTTTATTTTTCTTCTACTTTGATGACCAATTGGTGTGCTTCATCATGATTGTTTAATTGGTGTACTACATGCTCATCTTGAATATAAAGCTTTAAACCACTAATAAACCTAGCAACTAATTGATCATCATCTTCAAGTAAATCAAGTCGATATAAAAGTTAAAAAAATTCTTCAGTATGGCCATTTGCATTTTGCTCACTCTTTTGCTGAAGATGGTGAAATTTCTTATACAAAGTTTGAGAATAATCAAGAGGGAGAAATTTCTCATCCAAATTTTCTTTTATATCCGTCCAATTAATAATTGGACGGTGACCTCCCTTCTCTTGGCTTTGTTGAAATTGCCGCTACCAAACCAAGGCATGGCCCTTAAGTTTTGTGGCCACAAAATCGACTGTTATCTTTCGATAATTCTTTCAATTTGAAAAAGGTTTCAATAGAAGCAATCCAATCTACATAGAGTTCGGGATCAAATTTACCATCAAAGTCGTTAACGTCTACCCGGATACTCTTGTTGGCTTGTTCCAAAGCTCGTGCTAACCGTTCAATTGCTCTGTAAGGAGGAAAATATACCCCACCAATCCAAAGCTGACACGTGGTAGAACACATAACTAGGCCGACCACTCAAGGCGTAGGCGTACTCTGCGCACCATGTCGGTTGAGTACGAATGTGGCTAAGATCTATCCTGGAGAGGAGTCCTACTCCTTATAGGCTTCGATAGCATGGATATAGCTGTTGTTCCGATATACTCGCAGCTGATTAATCCAGATTCATCCTAGCAGGAGTCCTTCCTCCAGAGGACCTAGGGAGCCGCTGCCTTGATTTGTTTGGAGTCAGATGGTCACATCTCCTACCTGTGAGCTTCCCACCCCCAGAAGGACTCAAGGACAGGAGGAAACCTGCCACCCGGAAATGTTCAGACTCGACTACCCGCGTCTCAGTCTTCCACTCCTACTCGAATTCTGAGATCTTAGAGAAAGAGCAGAGGTCTCAATCGTTCGATACAGATCACTGGCGGCCCACTTTTTCCGCCTAGAGATAAATTATGATCTACACGCTCCATGCCTCATTCTATAAATACATGTAGTCCCAAAGGTAATAGATTCATTAACTTTTCACTGCATGAATTCTCTATACGACCCTACTTATAAACGGGAGCTTATAACTATTTGAGCTCTTGAAAACTTGTACTCGGATCTAACTTAGGCATTGGAGTTTTCCCTAGGTCTAGCTACCCAACCACTTTAGCCTTCTTTTCTGTAATTGTAGAATTTACTTTCTTCAGATTGATGGTGCGATTTTCAACTACAATAGTTTGGCCCCCATTGTGGGGGTATAGTAGATTGAATTCTTAAGAAGTGCTCCCAGAAGACCTCTTTTTTTTGAAATGGCTCATACACGAACCCGTGCTAAGTCAGTCAACATCCAATTGAAGATATCTACGAAGAGGAGAGTGATGCTCACACAAACGGGGTGAATCTAGATCCAACTCGCGACCCTCTCATGCATAGTCCTCCTCCTGCGACTCAATATGTGACTTGTGAACAACTCGACGCAATGAGTCTGCAGATTGAGCAATTGGCCCAGGCATTTCAGGCCGTTCGGCCAGTTAATATAGACATAGGGGTGGGAGCCCCAAACCTTCCACCTGGAGCACCTCTACAGCTATAGCATTTGTTTCCTCTAGCAAATTCGGTTGCTACGAGGAACCACTCTATCCATGGCCATCTCGTGAGAACATAATCATACTGTGGTCAATTGAATGGTAGACCAATTGGGTCGAGGTCTAGGATCTCGGAACTGGCGGCCCTTCCATCTAGGATCTTAGAACTGACGGCCCTTGCACCCAGTGCTGTGGCCTCGACAAGCCACAACGTCGCTCGGAACGGCCGAGTCCTGATCCATGGAAGATCATGAGTTATACCGGAGAATGATGCCAAATCCATACTCAATCATGCATGGTGGGAGAGAGCGGCCTCAGCAGCTCCTTTAGGGGCTGCAACTCTTCCCCCAACCTCACTTCTCAACGCCGACGCAGTGGCACCACCGGCCCCTCCTGTGACTATCGAGCATCAACTGATCAACTTAACCACTTGGCTACAACAAGTCAAACAGCTTCAGACCATTCCACCTCGGCCCACCTATGCCACGGTTATAGAATTATCTGAAGAAATAAAGAGGGCTCTGCCTCCTCCACACTTCACCATGTCTAACATCTAGTCATACAGTGAACGATTGGCCCATAGCAGCATCTAGACAAATTCCTATCAATGACTCTCTTCCATGGTTTGAACGATAGCCTAGTGTGCAGAGCCTTCCCATCCACGCTTAGGGGTCCAGCTCGTACCTGGTTTAATAATCTACCCGCGAGGAGCAGTACCTCATTCAAACAACTATCAAATCAATTTCTAGTGCATTTTCAAGGAAGCTAAGCATGAAAGAAGACAGCATACCACCTGAAGACAGTCAAACAAAAAAAAGATGAAAGCCTACGAGCTTTCGCAACCCATTTCAATGCAGAAGTCCTTGAGATCAAGGACATTCAGCTCTTGGTCATCTTAGTTGCATTACAAGTTGAAGTTACAGATGACAAGCTCTGCTTCTCACTGGCAAAGAAAGCACCGATTGATCTCTCGAACATGCTAGCTCAGTGTGAAAAATATGCCATAGCAAACGAAGTTGCAAAGGTCGATTCCCACGGCACAGTTAAAAGGAGGTCCGGCTTACAAGATCAGACTCCAAATGATGGGGAGACCAAGAAGCAAAAGTTGGGTAAGGATTAACTAGCTTGTTACATGCTAATCATTAGTAGGATAGTGGTGGCGGTTTCTAGGATATTTGTTAGGAATTTGTTAGAATTGAATAAGTTGTCTACTATTTTCCTTATAATCTTGATTTTATTAACGTTAATCATGCTAGTTGGAGAGTTCCCTATCATATTGGGATTTTATTGTTTATTATTTCCTTTTTTTGTTGCCTTTTTTTTTATGGGATTATAACGTTGGATGTAATCTTTAAATATAAAAGATTGGAATAAAGAATGGAGGCTGATTTATCTCAACACTAACATGTTATTATTGAGGGTTTTGGTTCCCTCGAAGTATCCTACGACTACTCTTTCTCTTTCCCTTTTTTACTCTATCTTATCCTAAATTCAAAATAGGGAGGGGAAAGACATCGATAGCGAGCTTGGTTGTACCAAGGTGGTATCAGAGCTTGGTTATGGACTAACGAGTGGAGAAAATAGAGAATACAATGGAGTCCTTCTTATTCGACTCGAAGGATATATTGAATCAGATAACCTAAATGTTCAATAAGCTTACTACCCGAGTGGATCAATTAGCTGCTCAATCTACTAATGAAATTGCCGAAAATTTAGTGTCCCCCTTATGTATTTGGAAAGGACGTCCAGGTGGTAATGGTTTTCACAACAGGAGATCTAGTAGCTCTTATAGAGTTAGACCAGTGAAGTTGGATTTTCTCCGCTTTGATGGTAGAGACAACCCAACTAGTTGGCTGTATAGAGCTGAACAATTCTTTCAAGTACATGCGACACCAGAAATTGATTACATCTCTTTGGCATCATTTCATTTTGGAAGGGGATGCACAGTTATGGTATCAATTGATGAGACAAGAAAATGTTTCCATTTCTTGGAAGGACTTTAAAGAAGGACTTCAAACTAGACATGGTCCTAATTAGTTCTTTGATTTTTTTTGGGGAACTTACCAAGTTGTAGCAAACTGGGATGGTACAACAGTATAAAACAAAATCTAAATAGTTATTTGCCAAGGCTGGGCCTCTACCTTAACCTCAATAGGTGAGTTGTTTCATTAGTGGGTTGCATGATACAATTCGTATTGATGTACAAGCCAATAGACCAACTACTTTATCTTCAGCTATTGGGTTTGTTTGATTGAATGAAGCCCAAAATTTCTCACAAAATAAGGAAGAGACGATCAATAATGGTCAACATCTTTCAATCAAGCAACAATCTCCCACCGAAATCTAAGAGAAAAAAGCTAAGAGACTTTGTTGCAACTGTAATGAAAAGTTATACTGGGGCACTGATGTAAGAAGTTATTTTTGATGGAATGCTGCTACAAACATGAAGAAGACAACAAGGAAGAAAAAGATCATGGATGATGGTTGATGTAGACAAATTATTTACAGTCTTAAGGACAATACCAAATTCTAGCGGGAGGTAGTGGTGGCAGTTTCTAGGATATTTGTTAGGATATTTTTTAGGATTGAACAAGTCATCGACTAATTTCTTAATAATCCTGATTTTGTTAGCTTTAATCAAACTAGTTGGAGAGTTGTTGGAGAGTTCCCTATCATATTGGGATTTTATTATTTATTGTTTCTTTTTTTGTTGCCCTTTTTTATGAGATTAAAACGTTGGATGTAATATTTAAATATGAAAGATTGGAAAATAAATGGAAGCTGATTTATCTCAACACTAACGTGTTATTATTGGAGGTTTTGGTTTCCTCAAAGTAACCTATGACTACTCTCTTTGTCATAGTCCATTCTAAAAAATCAAGCGTCATATCCCGGTCAACCCTCTCGGCAACCAGAATCTTCCAGCGACAGACAACCAAAATGATCTACCAGCAAACCCCACAGTCTACACAAATAATATCCACAATAATCAATAATAATTAATAATCATTGTAGCAGAATAATAAGAATTGCAACGGAATCATAATAGAGAATGGATGCTTCTAATGTTATCAATACACAATATGTCAGTTATGTCTTAAAACTATTTCACACATACCATTCATATTACATAATTCTCTGTACTAAATAACTAGAGTAAATCTGAAATAACATAGTCTAGATAGACCAAACTGTATCTATCTACATATATCAAAATGGAGGCAAGGCACTAACTCAAGTCCCGTAAATACAGTTTTTACAGGTACAACCCTCAACATGATCTCTCAAAGGCCTTCTCCCTAGAGAAGTACCTTCTACATCCATATGATCCATATCAGCTGTCATAGAAGAGGTACCTGCAAGCAAAGCTAAAAGAATTTCGATATCAAGGGGTGAGCTCCTATCCCAACTCAGTGAGAAGTTAGGTATTAATGCAACCTTAATCAATGATTTAATGAATGCAATACTGAAACAAATAAACAAGCAATTGTGAGTGGCAGTCAATGTGTATGCAGCCATAGCCGGCCTGTACCCTAGCGAGGATCAACCCCGTACCCCACCACCTGAGTAATTGCCCCATACCTCATCACCTGAGCGATTGCCCCGTACCCCACCACCTGAGCGATTGCCTCGTACCCCACCACCTGAGTATATACTAGTACCCCACCACCTAGATAAAGTCCCCTTGCTAAAGCACAAGTCATTAGACCACGGTTGATGCATGATGCATGAGCATAATAAATAGGGCTATACCCCAGCAGAGATCCTTATTCTACTCCAATGGACTGACCGTGCCCCTACAAAGGTGTAGCGGGGCATATTCCATGTATTGTGCTCCCACACGCCATACGATCATATACCCTATCAGCACAATCACATCCATATCAATCATCACAGAACATGGCATGTGCACACAGTAAATAAAGCTGTACCCCAGTAGAGATCCTCAATTTCCCACTCCCATGGTTCGTCGTGTCTCCACTAAGGTATAGTTAATCCCAATGTGATTCATAAAGTCATTCGTTACATGAACCACCATACATGGGTGGCATCGTAGCAGAGATCCCAATGGATCACCTTGTCTCCATTAAGATTTTGGTAGATCAACATGCTACGTATGCTCGTGCTCCATCATGTCACACGCACCATCATACATGATCATGCACACATAATGATATAAAATACAACATCAACATCATGGCTTGTGTGTTGTGTTCCCACACTCCACACGTCCATCATACAACATCCAACATACATAGTGATTGTTATAATGCAAATGTATGAACAGTTATATATAGTTTATTGGATGACATGTTATAAAAGAAAAGCAACAATCAACATATAGCACAATACATGCTCAAACTCTACGGGACCAGATCCCTCACCTGTAGACACCAAAGGTGCTACTGAACTTGAAGCTAGTAGAATGCTTCGTCCACCACCAGCGGTATTTTACCTAATTAGTTAGATAAGTTTTATTAGGTTGGTAAACATCTTTTAAACCAGCATAGACAAGTCCTAGAGTCCATGCACGGGTCCCAAGATAAGTCAAGAACCAAACGGTTGATTTTCCTAATAATTACTAGGCTTATAAATCAAAATAGACTGAATCAAAGGATAGAACCGGGTGATTGTTCCACTGGTATAGTCATCTGGTTAACACTTGGAATAATTTCTAAGTAAACAGAATCGGAGGATGAATCGAATGGTCAAGCATCCGGTAGACCATCCGGTTTATATATTGTCATACACACTGGGGTTCCAATAGGTCTTTCAGAGGTTTTGCTGGGCAGTCTATCATCTGGCACTGCCTCCGGTTCCTACCTCCAGTTCATGCAGCCAGTTCATGCCACCAGGTATGCCTCCGGTTTGGTATTAAGCCAACATGGAGGCTTGGTCTAAGGAAGCCATGCACTTTATTGGAGGAACTCCCCCGGAGGGTCGTATTTTCCATTAGGTGGTTTCGGTTTGGGTCCTTCGGCTATTACTTGGTCTGATGAGCCAAGGCATTGGCCCTGGTGGAGGACTAGTTTTTGTCAACCAGAAGGATGGTCAATACCATGCCTCCGGTTCGGACCCAGAACCCAAGCACGAACCAGAAAAGGCTTCCTTCTTTGGGAAAAGTCTTCCCTACTTGGTTTCCTTCACTTTAAGTGGTGGGAAACCTTCTCCCACCTTTATTACACATAATGGGAGTCATTTAGACCCCATTATCATCTCCATTCGTGGAGGAGGAGACAACCTAGGTTTTCTAGGTCAAGCTCGGTCTCCATTAATGGAGACCATTAATGGTAAGCTTTACCATGGTCCTTGCATACACATTAACAAGAAGAGGAAGAAGATGAGGTATAGAACTTACCTCAATGGAGGTCTTAGGGTTTGAGCTTGAGTTCCAAGATTGAGCTCCCCTCTTCTCTTACTCTCATTTTTCCACAAATCAGCAAGAGTAAAATAAGTGAGCTCCCTTTTATAGGACCCGTGGAAAGAGAAAGTGTCCTACTTGCGTACAACTGGATGCAGTCAACCGGGTGATCGTTCATCTGGTTATGCCTCCAATTGAGCTTAAAAAAAACTTAGGCTTAGTTTTATGGGCCCAATTCGGTGGGATGCTTCCTCGGCTACACGTATCTTCTCTCACATTTTCTACCATCACTAAGTGATCCAAGAAGTAGACCCCACATCATATGGATGGTCAAAAGTCAGGGTGCCAAGTGTTGGCACTGTAAGACCTAATACAGAGGGATCCAAATTGATGAGGATTTCAGGTGTGGTCTCACACTCTCTCTTTCCTTGTTTTTTTTTACTCTATCTTAACCTACGTTCAAATTGGATACCTGACTTTTCGCTGAGCTAAGATGGGGGCTCACCCATCGATATCAAATCTCTTTTTGCTTTGATTGCAGGTACCTCTACTGCCACTGCAGATATGGATCCTGATGACATTGAGGGTACTTCTCTTGATGGGGTTCTGCTGAGAGATCATGTCAAGGGCTGTACCTATAGGGATTGCATCTACGAGACCTCAGTCAGCGCCTTGCCTCTGTGATTTTGCTATTTGTAGATAGATGAAGGTTTGGTCTATCCACAAAGATATATTTGGATTTACTTTAGTTATTAAAAGGGGATCTATTTAATACTAAAGATATTGTGAAATGGTTTATAATTCATAACATATTTATTATATTGAAGTATCACTAGTTGGCATCTTGTTCCATATTATGATTCTACTGTACTCTGATATTCTGCTGCAACTATTGTTAGTTATTGTTGATTATTATGGATATTGTTTGTGTAGACTATTTCTGGTAGAACATTTTAGTTGTCGATCATTGAAAGATTCGGGTTACCATGAGGGTTGACTCGGATATCACGTGAGATTCTTCAGAATGGACTGTGACAACATTTGTATCAGAGCACATCCACTCTGATTCTACCTACAAACTTTCTCTGCATGTACGTTTCCATGTGTTGGGACAGATGCTTAGGAAAAATTAAAAGCTTTTATGAACCAACAAGTGGTAAGTAAGGAAGACAGTAAGTTAGGATACATCACATTACAAAAACTAAAGAAAGAACATAATGCACAATATGTACTAAGAACAAAAAGAAAGACATGTATATATATGTATCTAATTTAAGTGAAAAATTGAGATACGACATTCAATCTGGACCGTTATCCTAGATAAAAGTATCTGATTATCGTAAACAGAAAAAGAAAGTACATGTGTAATGTAATGAGATGCATGATATGTATAAGTCAAAAGTAGGGTACAGTCTACAATCCGGACAGTTACCCTATGTACATATGATGAATAAAATAAAAAGGAATGGATCAAGTCTCTGTCTATTGAGGCCCACTCGGTGAGGTAGGAAGCTCGGATCCAATCGTATGCACAAGCAAAGAAGGGACATAATCAAGGAGTGATGGCAAGGAATTACTCTGAACTGTAGGTGTTATGGGTGCATCATGTAGAGAAGATGGCTAAGAACCGCTCTGAACTATAGGTGCTGAAGGTGGATCCTGTAGGGCAGAAGATGAAGGCATATCCTGTTGTGGTGCTGGTGAGGGAACACTCGAAGGAGCTGGAGTAACAAAGGGCCTAAACCGTATACAGTGATGCAAGTGACTGGCAATGACCATCGCATCATGAATGTATCCCACATGAGTCTCCACCTCGCCCAACCTAGTCCTCGCATCCCTTAGATTTGTCTCTATAGTCCCCACCCCTCTTTCTACCCTCGGGTGACTGTCAAAAATCGTATCCAGTTGCCAATGCATGAGTTGGAGTACCTCTAATACCTGACCCAAGTCAGCAGTCGGTCTTAATGATGGAGTAGCTCTATATGGCCTCGAAGTACCAACAACTAGTGGTGCCTCTCTAGTACTTATGGTTATAGGTCCCACTCTAGTGTTGACAACTGGGGGTACATCTCCTGTGTGGGCAGCTGTATCCACATCCACGTGGTCACCACCCTCGCTGTCATCATTGCCCTCATCACTGCCATCTGTTTCAACTTCCTCCTAGCCACTTGAAGACGATTGTGGTGCTGGGTCCACTCTCCTGACACCACGACTAGTTCTCGCATTGGCCTTAGTACTGGCTTTAGTAGCTACTGCTGTTGCTACTACCAATGCCCATTTAGAAGGTTGTGCTACTCTAGCTGGCCTACCTCGCACCTCAAGTACGGGATCCTCCATGATAACGTCACCAAGATGCATCCGTGCGATGGTATCCCAGTTGAACGCGGATGACTCCTTTCCATTTTTGATGACCTCTCCCTCCAGGCTCACTCCAAAGCGTAGAAATATGTGGGTCAGGAGCCATCCATAAGGGAAGTGATCCATTGGGGTCAAATGACAGAATGTGTGAAGGATGGTGTACATAATCAGAAAGGGAAGGCACATAGGTCTCCTTTGTACCAGTCGATTGGTTAAGAACACGTAGAACTGGTTCAGCTCCATTCGATGACCAGATCACGATATGATGACATGCTGGATGATGTGGCTCAGTAGTCTGGGAGTAGGTTTGAAGGATGACTCCTTCTCCTCATGCTCCGTCCCTATCATCTCTGGTCGGGTGAGTGCATGTCTCATCTGTATGAACTCACCCTCAGGCATGCCTAAGGACTCCTTGGGAACCTTATAAATCCGCTCCCCATCTGGCGAGACATCCAATATGATTGCCAGAGAGGCAACTGTTAGGGTGATGTCTAACCCCTTGACCCTACTGGTCAATGTCAGCTCGCCTGTCTCATCATTTACTTATTGGCTCCAGGTTAAGATAGGTGTCATCTTGGATATGCATAGCTGGGGTCCAGCCAAATTGATCAAAGGCATCATGAAGCCAAAGTGATACCTGCCAACCTCTATCTTGGTTTGGCCAAATCTCTCCCAGTTCCTATTGGCATGAAAGGAGATAAACCATATGGCATCAAAACCCTGTCACTGGCTCCACCTCTCTTTTGGGAGCCATGGTGCTGGAGAAGGGAAGATATACCCTGAGTTAGTGTGACAAGTATACTATATGGTTAAAGATAAAGCATGATGATGAGATTAACTGTATAAATTAACAAGCATGAAGCTCATAATGTTTACGGTAAATGATGTATGAGAATTAATGTAGTCATGCAAGGAAACCATCAACCCTGGTTTACTTTATA
Source organism: Protea cynaroides (assembly GCA_028583415.1). Classification (NCBI taxonomy): domain Eukaryota; kingdom Viridiplantae; phylum Streptophyta; class Magnoliopsida; order Proteales; family Proteaceae; genus Protea; species Protea cynaroides. The sequence continues at coordinate 15,345,821 of CM053269.1, forward strand.
AATCGGAGGTTGAGGAAAGTCAAGTTATTCCTAAATGAGGTAATTGTGGCACCCCAGTCCACTACATCACTAAATAAAGGTTGAAGGGAGAAAGTCATGGGAATTATACATAGGGGTGCTTTGAGGATGCAATGCAAAGTGGAGCACAAATTATGATAAATAAGGATGACTGATTTGGTGTCAAAATCATGCGGGTGTAGCATTGCTCTAAGTGTAGTTGGTGTTGACATCATAAGCTGGGTCTAGAACAACCTTATTGAGCAAGCCCAAAGGTGCCCAAAGAAATTGCATAAGGGAGGTAGCTCATTGCATGTGGCCGTGCACTAGCCAGTGAAGCATAGATTGCAATGCAATAAGTAGATTGACACTAAGTAAAATAATGTCTTAGAACCACATAATGGGAAGCTGATTCCATTGGGGAATGATAGAATTGAGATTAGTTACAAGTATGTATATGTGAGTGGGGATTGGCTAGTTGGATTCTTCAAGCAACCTCAAAATTATCAATCAACACCCCCAATGCAAGGATGTGCTATGGAGTTATAGCCTGACTAAGGGGTGGTAGAGAATTTTCAGATAGTCAAATGGACTGTAAGGCCATTGCCCATACCCTGGAGGTGTAAGTTGAGAAATTGATCCCAGTCTGGCAATGAAAACATAAAGGGTTAATGATGGGCCATAGTAGTTGGTTAGCCAAGGATTTAGTGCCACCCCTGGTGGAACCATTTTTGCCAAGGGAAGCATGAGGGGTAGTCCGATATGAGCACGAAGGGAAAACCCATGGGTCCTTGGCTGTGTGCACCCTGCCACTAACCTATTGGCATAAAAAAAGGGATAGGACTGATGTGTGGGTTACCTATTGTATATGCATGTTAACCGATTGTTAATGGTGGGCACTAAGAAGTCATTATGAAAAATTAAAGCATACATTGTGTAAAGTGCTAGGAGGACCTATAGTATTCAAGTAGTCACAAGAAGTTTAGATTGTCCAATGGAAAAACCAAAGGATGGGTAATAGTGTGGGTTTGGCCAGTACTTGTGCCTACCCAAACCAATGTGTTGGTTAGCCTTGCCAACCATCACAGCGAGGTCAAAGAAGTTTTCCTTGGTCTGGTGGTATACCAAATGAGAGAGACAGGAAAATGGCTGAGCATACTGGTTCGGTAGGTCATAATGCTTCAATTGAATTGATGGTTCAACTAGGTTGACCCCAAAACCTTTTAATGACCCTGTGGGTGGAGTATAATGAACACCCCCCCACGCGGTTAGTGGAGATAAGTGCATGGGATTCCTCTATTTCGGTGAAGACCATGAAAACCCCCAAAGAAATGTGAATGAATGCATTTCAAAGAATGAAAATGAAGAAGAAGGGAAGAAAGATACCTGATCAGTAGAAGAAGGGGAGAATACTCGAAAATTGCCAGCGAAATGAGCAAGGAAGGGACTGTGAGTAATTGTCAGAGTCTATAAAATGAGGGCCCTCATGCTTCTATAAAAAGAGATTTTCACGGTATCGGAGGGCTGGTAACTTAACCGTCACCTTCGATTGCTTCCACCCGGTTAGACCAAGAGTCAGAACTTTTGGGGTTTTGCCGCCCAAATAACCGGAGCCACGAACATAATTGGTGGACCGTTATTTCATTTCAATCCTCTGGTATAATTACGGTTAATTAATCGGATGAATAATCGGATGATCGATCATCCGTCACTGCCTCTAAAAAACCTATTGGAAGTGTTAAAACTATGATAGTCTAAGAACTGGATGAACGGTATTAACCAGACACACGAGCAACTGGCAGACTCTCCGATTGGCTAAATAAGGGCCTGTTTGATTTGGGGACTTACCAAATCATTTTACCCCCTTATATAGGGATTTCTTCTTATAAATTGGGGGTACCCCAATCAATATTTTGCATACTAACTGTCGGCACCCTACCCCATGAGTACCATGAGGTCAAGGAAATGCCATGCCACTTGAATTAGTGCATATGCCCTGTCGAAAATCCAAATTTAACCCTTAACCAAGTACTAGAAGTTATGTGGCACGTGACGTTAGTTCCCTTCTAATTATTGGGATGAATTGACCTTAATTTTGGGTATTTGAATTGTACCATTTTAGATTTTGCCCAAGGCTAAGTGACATGTCGCCATCCTAGCGTCCTAATGGGAGGCCTACCTCTAAGGCATCCGCATTGGAAGGTGATCTAAAAGAACATCAGCATATCATGGCAAACTCGTTGGCCACCTATTGGCCTCTACCAATTGGGGAACCTAATAGGTAGCTATCACCCTTCTTCCCGTTTCATGGAGTAGACCCAAACACTGTGGAGGGCACAATGGAGGGTTTTTAACAACAGAACCCAGAGCAATTCGATGGGACGTGTGTAAGTTCCTTTCATCCAAGAAATTAGATCTAAACTATGGAGACAACTATTGGCAGCCTCCACTATTCAAATGTACAAAAGATAATGTACGCTACCTACTAGCTGGTGGACACGCCATATGAATGATGGAGAATGACTCAGTCCACTTTATTACGGTGCCATGGAGTCATAACTTGGGACATTTTTCGTGAAGCCTTCTTGACTAACTATGCTCATAACACAGGGAACCTAGCCCGGTATTGCTTGAAACCATTCGAATGGTTTGAGCGGGCTTAGCCGCACGAAGAAGCAGCCAAGATAAGGGCTGACTGTGGAGACCTTTATCCTGGGGAAAGTAGCAACTTGGAGCCACACTACCAAGGTAACCCTTTGAATATGAGCCATTTTAAATTGTCCCAAGCATGGTAGTTGCATAACATTTATGAATGTTTTACTTACTCTCGCATGATTCTAGTATGCACAAGGAATTAAAATGTTACCTCCGTCAAGTATTCTAATTCCTTGGTGCACACTCATCACGTGACTTATCGAACTATGTAGTGACTTAAGTGAATGTCGAATGAGGATAAAACTTATATTGTGGTAATTGATTTTAGTCATGTAAGTATTGACCGTTAAGTTGTGGCATGTGAAGGGTATACGTAGAGCATAGTTACGCAAAAAAAGAGATTTTGCTTAGCTAACAGAAAAGCGTGAAGTGCAGTGGCTGATGTCCTTGTTTGCATTGGGGTATAATGTTGGAAGAATAATGAGATAACTAATGTAGTAAAAAGCCTTACTGAATTAGTATTTAATACGCCTGAACAAAATCACTTGAGTAGTATTTCATGAAAAATAATACATGAAGTTGGATATAATGAATTGTGTATCAAATTATTGGAAAATCAGAAATACATAAATGTATCTTGAAATTTTAAATCATATGGGTCTTTATTATTGAGTTTTCATCTCAAATGTCTTGTAAATGAGGTTTTAATAAGGAGTTGAGAATGTGCTAGGTAATGGATCACGCACAACTCCTTAATCCCGCTTACTCGAAGGTCGGGACTCGTAGAGTGGAAAGCCCTGGTAATAAAATGGACCAAAGTGCGACTTCACCTCACTTTTGTTTAGACACTCGAGATGTTGCGACAGTGATAGACGATGCTAAAAAAATGGTCTACAAGTAACATATTGAGTTCCATCAAAGGACAATAGGAACCCTACCTAGCAAGGGCTAATGCGATGACACCGCCTCTGTATTAGTTTTGGCAGAAGTGTCAGACTTATTGGGGCGTCTTGCCTAAAGTTTCTAGGAACAATAGAGGGCATGGTGGCACTAATAGTAGCCGAGTGCCATAACCAAGGAACTCATCAACGGCCTCAAGAGGAGGTGTTGATAGCAAAAGGAAAAAGATAAACAAGTGAAGAGAACCCTAGAAGATGAAGCACCACGAGAGGTATGTAAGGTGCCTCGAGTTGGGAATGAAGAGCCTTCTGTGGAACCATCACCCACCGCCATTGAGAGCCCAAAGCTACCTAATACGGGTCTCCGAAAATGTTATCGATGCAGAGGCACTAGCACCAAAACCTAAGGAAGTGGTTACATGCCTCTCCTACAAAGTGGTGGGGCATGAGGCTCAGGAGTCTCAAAAGTATTGGGAATGCTATGCCTTTATGTGAGCGCGGACCTCGTGCTAACTTGAGGAAGTTTTGAGAGTTGGGTAAGCCTTGAACTCCCTCGATTGCTAGATACCGTAGTTGACATGTGTGTTGATCTTGTGAATTATGATGCATGATAAGACTGTAAGCACCCCATTTTTGCCACCCTCTGCGTAAGTGAACCAATATGGCAGGTTTTCGGCCTTTAACACAAAGATTTGTGATTCTCTACTGAACCCCACAGTAGGGTCATGGGCTATTATCTACTTGGATGAATAGGTTTTGAAATTATTTTCAAAATGAGATCAGAATCATCAAATTCTAACTTCAAACAAGGAAGATATCGCAGTTTGAAAGTGTAGGGGCATTTACGTAATTATCGTATCATGCATGCATTATCATTCAAACTTTAAGACATCATATCTGGGTCATCTGATATCGGAATCAGATCATTCAAAGGCCAATATTCCTTATTTTCAGTCCTCTTCAAAGTGGACGTGAAAAATCTCGGGTAAAAGTTTCCGAAGGGTCCCATGCAAGTTTTCATGCAAAATTATCGTTAGAACTTCAAAGCTTCATATCTTTTCCGTTCTACGTCAGATTCAGATGATTCCAAGGCCATTATTCTTCATTCATGATGTTCTACAAAGTGGACGTGAAAAATCCCAGGTAGAAGTCACCAGTGGGCCCCATGCAAACTTTCTTGCAAATTATCGTTAGAACTTTAAAGCCTTATATCTTTTCCGTTCTACGTCGGATTCAGATGATTCCAATGTCATTATTCTTCATTCATGATGTTCTACAAAGTGGATGTGAAAAATCCCGGGTAGAAGTCACCAATGGGCCCCATGCAAACTTTCATGCAAATTATTGTAAGAACTTCAAAGCTTCATATCTTTTCTGTTCTACGTCGGATTCAGATGATTTCAAGGCCATTATTCTTCATTTATGATGTTTTACAAAGTGGACACGAAAAATCCTGGAAAGAAGTCTTCGAAGGGTCCATGCAAAATTACACATGGAAATGACCATTTAACCTTTGAAAATTCATATTTTGGTCATCCCATATCCAAATCAGGTGATTTTAGTTTCATTATGTTCCATTTTTAGTACTCTACAAAGTGGACGTAAAGAATTTCTGGTAGAAGTCTTCGAAGGATCCCATGCAGAATGGTCAACCAAATTATCGATAATTGGCCTACTTAAACTTAAAAAATTCATAGGTTGGCCATTTTATTTCCAAATGAGTTGATTCAAGCTCCAATATTCTTCATTTTTAATGTTCTACAAAGTAAACACAGAAAATGTGGAATAAAGGCTATAAAAAAATTCCGTGCAGAATGACAGCGGAAATGACCCATGAAATGATAGAGAGAGAAAACCCAATTAATTTCAGTCAATCCAATCAACTCAGCTCAACCCAAGCTAGTTTTGGCCCAACCCAGTTAATTCCAGTCAATCTAGTCAACTCAGCTCAACCCAAGCCAGTCTTGGCCCAACCCAGTCAATCCTTGTCAATCGAAACCAATTCATGGTGGCACATATGCATGTATTTCTTTTATATATTATTATATAATATATAATATATTATAATATATCATATAATATATACATGTCTTATATGTATATTATAATATATATATATATATATATATATATATATATATATATATATATATATATATATATATTAATATATCAATATATTATATAATTATATATATGTTTTTTATATAGAAAAACAAAGGATCCCAAAGAGAGAGGACCAAAGAAAAAAAAGGGGGAAATAAAAAAATAGAAAAAAATCCGAGGAGATCGAGAAAAGGAAAGAAATAAAGAGAAGAAGATCGGGGGGAGGAGGAGAATAAAGAAAGAAAAAAAAAGGTAGATTGGAAGGGAAGAGAAAATCGGGGGAGAGGAGATCGAGAAGAGAGAGAAGGCGGTGGAGAAAAATATAAAATAAAGAAAAAAAACAAAAACAAAAAGGAGAAGATCGAGAGAGAGAGAGGGCGTTAGAGAGGAGAATAAAAAAAAAGAAAAAGAGGAAAAGGTGGGGGGAGGACCGAGAGTTGAGAAGAGAGGAAAAAAATAAAAAAAAAGAGGGAGAGAATCGAGTGAGGGAGGAGAAAAAAAAGGGAAAGCTGAAGAGAGGGAGAACCGAAAAAATAAATAAAAAGAAAGAGGAAGAGGAATCGGGAAAAGGGAGAGGAGATCGAGGAGAAGAAGAGAAAAGGAAGAAGAGGAGCTGGAGGAGGGAGAGAAGAACCGAGATGAAGAAGGGGAAGAACTAAAGCTAGAGAGAAAGAGCAGAGAGAGAAGAGAGGTATGCATCCTACTCCACCTGTAATACCCTTGAAACTCTCCTTCCAGCACCACTCAACCAACATCTCACTACCATACTAGCCATCTATCCACAACCACTTACTTCTTCATTCCCAACTTCTCTACAACCAAAACCATATCATTTACCACCCACTTGTGGCACATCACCGAATACATCACCACACCCCTCACACTGCCTTACTTCTACCATCCGTCCATCTTCATTGCTTCCCACTTCAATTTTCATCAGTTCAGCACCCCACCGAATACCTCCATGCCTGGTCAGCTCATCCCCTGACCCTTAGATCTAATCTCTCATCATCACCCTTGATCATGCCTCCCATCTTTGATATTGAATATTTATTGTGATTGAAATTCTGATGTTGAGTATTTATTGTGATGAAAATCTGATTTTGATATTGAGTATTTACTGTGATGAAAATCCAATTTTTGATGTTGAATATTTAAGAGGAATGAGGTATGGCCATTAATCTTGAGAATTTCACATGAATGAAATATGACCATCAATCTTGAGAATTTCATATGATTAAAACATGGCTGTTGATCTTGGATCATGTGATGATATGATATATGAGCCATTGGATGTTAATTTTGAATCTGAACAGTTGGATTATTTTTGGGGGTGACTTAAATGAATCTAAATCGTTAGATTATCAATTTGAGTGATCCGACTGTTAGAATATTTTTGGGAGTGATTGAAATAAATTTGAACGGATAGATTACCATCAATAGTGATTTATATCGTTGAATTTTTTGGTCATGAATATTTGGATGCTCATTGTCATATTTGGATGCTCATTGCCATATTAGATGCTCATTGCCATATTTGGATGCTCATTGCCATATTAGATGCTCATTGCCATATTTAGATGCTCATTGCCATTTTTGGATGCTCATTGCCATATTAGATGCTCATTGTCATATTAGATGCTCATTGCTATATTTAGATGCTCACTGCCATATTAAATGCTCATTGCCATATTTAGGCACTCATTGCCATGTTTGGATGCTCATTGTCATTGCCATATTAGGAATTACCATGCTTAGATAGAATATTAGATCATGCCATATAGGCCCTTGCCTTATTTGCGATAATGCCATATTTGAGAGATTTTAAACAATCTTACTACATGTGAATTTCTTGCCATAAATGTTTTATATGCCATATTTAGATAGAATATTCTATTTTGGGTAATAATTTAATTTATACAACACCCTAGTCGAACTGCCATATCTGTACACCTAGCAAACATATTAGGTGTGGGGACGTGCATTTAGGCACCCACATTCTTGGGAAGGGCATAATGGGAATAATAAAAGCCTTAATAAAGAATGAAAAATACTTTTCCAAACCTTCCAAAATTAGAATTTAGGATGAAAAGGGTAATTTAAGACGATTTTACCCCTCGGTAAACCCTAAACCTAGAATAGGTTCTAAACCCTAAACCTAGAATATGTTCTCAATCCCAAACCTAGAACAGGTTCTCACTTTCTAACCTAGAACAGGTTATCATTTCGAATTACGTGGATTCTGATTCCTAGGGCAAACCCTAGGATACGTAGGCCATTTGAGAGAATCCCAAATTTGGATCCACACCTTAGTCCACTCGGACTATCCATAGATCCACTAGGATATTTATCCACACCTTAGTCCACTCAGACTATCCATAGATCCAGTAGGATATCTATCCATATTCCAATCCAAAAAGGGTTATCCAAACTTTAGTCCACTTAGACTATCCATAGATCCACTAGGATATTTATCCACATTTCAACCCAAATAGGGTTATCCACATTCCAACTCATAATGGGTTATCCATATTTTGACTTAAATAGGGTTATTCTCAGATCCACTATGACTATTTATCAGTCCACATGGACTATCCAGATCTTAACCCATAGGCTTTCTCATTCATTCAAGCATAAACTTTAACTTGAACAAAGAACTTAATCATGCACAAGCATAAATCACAATCATAAACTTTAATCACACCTAAACTACAATGGTGAACTAGATTTTTGGAATAATTCTGTGATACGTAGGCAATCTGATGGATACAGATTCGGTTCAATGATAACAAACCACTTGGTTTGGTTTGGTTTAACAAATAGAGTCTAGCATAGGAAAGGTATAGGAGACCGATTTTGATCGGGTGGTTTGGGTGCCTAACCCCTTCCCATAACCGTAACCTCACGCTTACCCAATCTCTGATGGATCATAAATCCAATCTAAGGTTCATGAGTCAATCGAAGTCTTACCTTAGGGTGAGATTTCATATTTTTCAAGGTTCTAGACCTTAATCTAGGTGGTGACTTCTAAGATTTCCATTTTTGTCCTCACAGTGGCGACTCCACTGGGGATATAAATGTCAAACTCCTAAATGAAAACTTTCCTTGAGTGAATTGGATGCTAGATTTTAGGATACTATATTTATGCTTGTATAATATTGCTTTGAGGGGAATGAGTTCTGTCACACATTTGTGCGAGTAGCCAAACCGGGTCCCATGCATATGGGGTAGCCCGCTAGGCGAAACATACAACCTTGGCCTGTACTTTGTGAGACCATGACCGGCGAGCAGCCTCTAACGAGCGTTTCTTGGGTCCGCCTGAGAATGCGTTATGCTACTCCCCGTCGCTTGGATCTTTGCAACATAGTATATAAAGGGATTGGGGGCCCATTATTCATCGAGCATTCAGAGATAGGTTACCCCATCCTTGTCAAGGTGGCCTTTTCTGTCCTAACCAAGATTGTAGCCCAATGTTTGTTATTTTTTGGTTCATCCTTGAACTGGCCGAGTAAAATCGGATTAACCATGACATCCATGTTCGAGACGTCGAAGTCTGCCTATTTTTGTCCTCGATTGGTCAACATGTTAGAATCTACATGATGAGCATCTTGAACTCTCACCCATTGAGAGTATGAGGTATGTATATACCTGTTCTACATCATAGTAGACGATCACTATACACCCTCTATTTAGTAAGCTCGATGTGTCGAATCTCTCATTGTTAACACGTCGATTTTAAAAAATGAGCAAAAAATCCCTGTCAAGACTTAGATACCATGGTCAAGAAGAAATTTACTAGTTTGTTCATCTATGAACCGCTTTTGCTAACCATCCCTAATAAGGACAACGGATTAATATATCCATTTCAATTTCATCGAATTCAGTAATCCAATTGGCCAGATCTTGGTACCACTGATTATCCATTTTGGAATCACGAGGTCCCAAGATTGAACACATGGCTTAATCAAATTCAATTAAATTGACTCGGATAATGTTTACCCAATTGCCCTTATGAGGGAGCTAACTTTGTTTGGTTAAGTCATCTTTGATTGTGCATGTGACTTCTTCCACTCCCTCTAGATGTCTAGAATCTTGATATTCCTCCATTGGGAATTAAACTGCAACCATATCCACCCTTTTAAGGTGAGAGGCCCCTACAATTAGGGAATTGTCTTGATCTCCCACCTTGAGATCCATCCATATTATCTTTCTAAATGAATCAATGGAAGTCATGAATCTAGACCTTGATTGAACATCAAATTTTGAAAGAAAGAAGGAAAGATTCAGCCCCTAGGCAAATCCAATCATAGTTCTCAATGTACCTTTGAATTAAGGAAAGATCCAGCCCCTAGGTAAATCCAATCATAGTTCCCGATTCATCTCTGAAAGAAGGAAAGATTCAATCCCTAGGCAAATCCAATCATAGTTCTTAATGTACCTTTGAATTAAGGAAAAATTCAGCCCCTAGGCAAATCCAATCATAGTTCCCGATTCATCTCTGAATTAAGGAAAGATTCAACCCCTAGGCAAATCCAATCATAGTTCTCAATTTATCTCAGAATTAAGGAGAGATCCAGCCCCTAGGCAAATCCAATCATAGTTCTCGATTCATCTCTGAATTAAGGAAAGATTCAGCCCCTAGGCAAATCCAATCAATATTCCCTATTCACCTTTGAATTAAGGAAAGATTTAGCCCCTAGGTAAATCCAATCACCTTCTCGATTTATCTTTGAATTAAAGAAAGATTCAGCCCTTAGGCAAATCCAATCAATGTTCACTATTCACCTTTGAATTAAGGAAAGATTCGGCCCCTATGAAAATCCAATCATTGTTCCCTATTCACCTTTGAATTAAAGAAAGGTTTAACCCCTATGCAGGTTCAATCATCACTCCCAGATCATGTTAAAATGGAGAAGGCATTTGGCCCCTAGGCTTTTTCACCCTTCACCTCCTGTTTAGGTTCCGATTCATGTCGGAACTAGGAAAAGTTCCATTCATCTAAAATCAATTAGCTACTAGGCTTATCCAACCATCAACTTTGGTTAGGGTTCTGATTCATGTCAGAACTGAGAAGAGTTCCAATCATCTGAATTCAATTAGCCACTAGGCCGGTCCAACCATAAACTTTGGTTCAAGATCTGATTCATGTTGGAACTAAAAAGAGTTCCACTCATTTGAATTTAATTAGCCCCTAGGCTTGTCCAACCGTCAACTCCAGTTCAGATTCTGATTCATGTTGGAACTAAGAAAGGTTCCATTCATATGAACTCAATGTGAGCATAAGTTAGCCTCTAGGCTTGTTCAACCATTACCTCTGGTCCATGTTCCATTTCATGAAGGAATCAAAGATAATTTCAGTCATTTCAACTCAATCAATCCATCATCTCTATTAATTAGAGTCCAATCCATGATTGTCTTCCTTGGCCTCTATCAATCGGAGCCCAACTCAAGCAATCCTTGCCTCTAGCAATTAGAGCCTAGTCCATGACTGTCAATCTTGATCTCTATCAATCAGAGATCAATTCAAAGTCAATCTTGATCTCTATCAATCAGAGATCAATTCAAAATAAATCTTGGTTTCTATCAATCAGAGACCAATTCACAGTTAATCTTGATCTCTATCAATCAGAGACTAATTTAAAGTTAATCTTGATCTCTATCAATCATAGACCAATTCAAAATCAATCTTGATCTCTATCAATCAGAGACCAATTCAAAGTCAATATTGATTTCTATCAATTAGAAACCAGTTCAAAATTAACCTTGTCACTATCAATCGGAGACCGATTCAAAATCAATCTCTGGCTCTATCAATTATAGCCCGATCCATGTCTATCATAGCTCAACGCTACAAGTTAGGATCGCTCGTCAGGAATGGAGAATGAGAAGCATTCCTCATTGCCTGTCAATAAAGATCAATTCTAGATTCTAGAGTCATCGGAAACCAAGGAAATGCTAGAATCCAAAGAGTTGCCCTCATATTTTTCATTGTTCAAAGAGAGGGAATGGAATTTTCCCGAGCAGTAAGGTAGATCAAAGAAGAGATCCAATGTACCCTAGGCTAGGATAGAAACCAGAATCATGGCTAGGGAATGGTCCAATGATGAAACCCTTAACCCCTGAACTTGGACATGAACCAGATTGACCTAGGACCCAAATTGAGTGCGGTCCAATGAAGAAAGCAATTGAGCCCTAAGCTGGGCATGAAACAAATTGAACTTAGACCCAAATTGAGTGCGGTTCAATGAGGAAAGCCGTTGAGCCCTAAACTGGGGCATGAACCAAATTGACCTTGGACCCAAACTGAGAGTGGTCTAATGAAGAAATCCATTGAACCCCCCAATCCGAGGGATAAACTAGTCTAATCTTGGACTCAAAATGGTGTAGTGCAATGGCGATACCCCTTGCTCCCCAAGCTGGAGCATAGGCTAAAATGATTATGAACTCAACCAGAAGCGGTCCATTGATGAATCCATTGAACCCCAAACTGGGGCATGAACCATGTAACCTTGAGCTTAAAAAGAAATAGTCCGGTTATGAATGGGTCCCAAACTGAAAAAAAAGAGGGTAAGAACTGTATGGAACCCTAAAAGGTAGGTATCTTGCACCTATTGATAGAGGGGCATGATGAGTCCTGTTGTTAGAGGTCTGAAGGAAGATTTATTCCCACAACGATTGAAGGTGGTCATCGAAGGTGTTATGGCCAACTGGAGCCGCTTGGACGAACTAATTGTTTCAACTTTCTATTATTGGTATTCGATAGGTCATCCATATCTGGGTCCAAGATTGATATGCTTATTGACAAGTCCAGCCCAATCTGCCCCGTAAGTAAACGAAAATCACCCCGTTTGGGATTTCAAACTCTGTGCTTTGTTTCTTCCATACATTTCCTCCCAGTTTCATACACCCTTCTATTCTACGTACGCAGTCAATTTTGACTCTGAAAATGATTGAAATGATGAGCCATCTCTTGAACTTCTATGCCACCCGACCTCTTGAGAAAGAAAGGTCCAACCTGTCTGGGAAAGCTTTAAATGATCAATCGAGAGATATAAGAGTACTCTCAAGAAACATGTGTTGGAGAAGCTGCCATTCGTTCTACCTATGAAAAGATTCCAAGGAAAGCATTAGATAGTAACAGATCATATCAACAGGTCAACCAATCAGTACAAATGAGTGGAGGACAGATGTGCCACCAAAAAGATGGAAATACCAAAGTTCTTACAAAGTACATCATCTGCAAGCAAGAGATACATGATGAATAATCCATCTCAAAATCAAAGAATGAGGTCATTGGAATACCCAAGAAAAAGAAAAAGAAAAAGAAAATTCAAGCCTATGTTTTATCTACTTCAATAATGGGAGGCAGTCACATTAGACAGAAGGTGATGATTAAATTTCAGAGGACAACATACAGATTCACCATTCAAATAAAATCAGATACTAGATGAGCAGTCACAAATGTTCATAAAGTTTATAGAAGATCAGAGTACTAACTGGGGCAAAGATGTTCTATCTAATTGGAAATGTTTGGAAGAAGAAGATTCAAATCCAATATTGAAAGTCATGATTCAACTTTGTGATCAAGCAAAGCACTGCATTATGTGGCCTTCACATCCAAAAAAAAAAAAAAGAAAAAAGAAAAAAAAGAAAAAAAGAAAAGGAAAGAAAATAGTAAGATGTTGAATGGCATTGGAGTTTGACAGTAAGCCAATTGTCCCTCTCACTTCAAGAGGATGATAGTTCCAACCAAAGCCTGATAGCAAGTTCGATCATTCGTCGAGATTTACAGCATGTTGGACCGGACTTTTGATTTTGGCCAATTACATCCTGCCTTTACAGGAGACGATCTCATCACTTCTTCATCATTAGAGAAAGATTTCTCATCGGCATTAAACTCTCTTTCCTGTCTATCAATCTGACGGCCTTCCAAGGAGTCTCTATCACAAGCCCTTCTTTTGATTATCAGTTTTCATGGCATTGTATCTTGTGATCATGTCATCATTTTATATACAAATTCATGAATCTGGCTGGAACTCTCATCTGTCGTTCATTACATCCGACGGCTTCCCAAGGTTCCTATAAGCCCTTCACTTCTTAAGCCAATAAAATGGGATCTTCTCGGTAAGATAAACCCATTCTACATAAACAACCAAACACTCTCCCAATGGTAGACCCATGTGAACAGTTTCACATCAGTCCTCTTGAACCTTCAACATCAATACTTGTCAACAAACTTAAAGGTTTCAGGCCTAGAAATGATCGTGGCCCGATTCGGAATCTCGATGTAGCTTGTTGAGACACGTGTTCCATCTGAACATCTCTAAGAAAGGAAAACATAATTCGGCACCATTTTTAATTTTGGTGTGGGACTGCATTTCCCTAAGATCGCTTTTAGTGATGATTCAAATAGCTACCCGCCTATCAATGCATGTAGGTGTCAACTTAAACAGTGGGGCAAGGCTACCCATTTGTCATGAAAGTCGTGCCATTCAGATTTCCCCTAAGGGTTTCAGACCATTGGATAAGACCATAGTTTTGGCAATATCCTCACCATATCAGGACTCTTTATTCAACCCAAGATGGGTTTTGCAAAAAAAATAAAAAAAAATAAAGGGAAGAAAAGAAACCTCAGCAGGGAAAAAGCTACCCAAGAAACTTCAATGGGCAACCCATAATACCTCAGTGGTGATAGGCGACCTGATGCAACCCTAAAGCATTGCCCTCATTGGCCCTTCATAGAAAAATTCAATGGTTTATGTAGACAAGTGTCATACCAGTCTACCCTCCAAAAGAAAAGGAACCCCTCTTGCTCTTTAGTGAATCATACTCGGAGGAGTTAAACAAACCATCATCTGTTGGGCATTGCCTTTCAACAGAATTCTATCTTCAAATCCTTTGGTCATGTTAGGGAGAGAGCAAATTTTCATGGCCTGGTTACAGATGTAGCCAAATTCATCAAATCATCAGCTCCCTCATTTTTCAAGATTCAGGAAGGGTTTATCCAAGAAGTCACTTTCTACAATCAATCTATCAATCTTCCCCTGACCTTGGAAGCATGGTCAAATTCTAGATGCAATCTAGGTTCAACCTAGTTCTAACTCTATTCGATTGCCTATTTCCTTCTATCTTGCCCTAGCACACTACAGTAGCAGTCTATCACAACGTGTAGACACTGGGGCATAGATACACCCTATGTAGAGGAATTGAACTTGATCATGAGCGTTACATCTAGGATCCATTGTCTAGTCTGAAGTCACTGACTTTCCTAGTGAATAGAAGTAGGTCAGTCCAAGTTGGTTTTTTACCGATTTCTCAGTTCTCCCAATCCTGTTGATGAAGAAAATCCAATGTGGTCGCTCACCTATTAGGATTTGGTTACCAAATTCTCTGAAGGAACACTTCGAATCCTTTGCGCCTCATGCCTACTTTGGGGCCATGGTTCATTCATCTTTCAAAATTGGCACAACAATGTTGCAAGGCCCCTGAGCTTTTCATGAGCCTAGATCAAGGGCCAAACCCATGTCACATTTCATCGCCGCTTGGCTATTCTACCAATTTGGTTTACCATAATGCACAGTCAAAGAACTTAGTTGATCGGATGCCCCTCGACGTCCTAACACCAAGGTCAATCAATAAAATCACTTTGGTTAGAGACTGTCAAGCTCCCCTCATTCTTGTCCAAAATCCTCGCTAGAGTTTCTTTCAATCCAAAATCCAACAACACCAATGTTGGCTGAAGAAAATCATCACCTTCAAATTACATGGAACCCTTCAAAGGGAGTAACCAAGTCATCCCTACCGTACTGAAATTGAGTTAAACTTTCGAGAGGTCATAAATGGCAAATTTCAAATCTAGGTATCATGCCAGTGAAGTCCATGACACCATTTCCATTGATGTCATGTTTTGTGCCTTCACCAATAAAGCAGGAGCAAAAAAAAAAAAAAAACTTAAAAAACTGCCAAGGAATTCACCATCATTTCAAATATGTACAGCACTCTATAGGTTCAAAGTCAAGAGACTTCCAAGATGGGTCAGATTTCAACCCTAAATGTTCAAAGTCAACAAAGCCTTCCTATATGGGTCACTTTCAAGCATCCTAAATGTTCACAGCCATAGAGCTTCCAAGAAGGATATTCCTATTTTCAATCCCGAAGGTCCAAAGCTAGTAGGAACTGCCAAGATGAGTCATTCAGTATCACCCTATAAGTGACCTTCTGAGTTCTTGGTCATTTCAGAATCAATAGCAAATTCCTCACCCTATAAGTGACCTTCTAAGTTCTTGCTCATTTCAGAATCAATAGCAAATTCCTCACCCTAAAAGTAACCTTCTGAGTTCTTACTCATTTCAGAATCAAATGTGGAGCCCTAGCTCATCCAAAGTTCAAATCAATCTCAGTCTATAAATGAATCAAATGTAGGGCCTTAGCTCATCCAAAGATCAAATCAATCTCAGATTATTAGTGAATCAAATGCAGAACCAGCTCATCCAAATTTCAAATCAATCTCAGTCTATAAGTAATCAAATGTAGAGCCCTAGCTCATCCAAAGATCAAATCAATCTCAGATTATTAGTGAATCAAATGTAGAGCCTTAGCTCATTCAAAGATCAAGTCAATCTCAGCCTATAAGTGAATGCGGAGCCCTATCTCATCTAAAGATCAAATCAATCTCAGTCTAGTAAATCAAATCTAGAGCCCTAGCTCATCTAAAGATCAAATCAATCTCAGATTATAAGTGAATCCAGAGCCCTAGCTCATTCAAAGATCAAGTCAATCTCAGCCTATAAGTGAATGCAGAGCCCTAGCTCATTCAAAGATCAATTCAATCTCAGCCTATAAGTGAATCAAATGCAGAGACCTAGCTTATTCAGAAAAAACAATCTCAGAATCTCAATCAAAAGAGCCTCAGTTCAATCAAAGAGAAGACATCATGTCTTCCATCCAGACAAATCAAAGCCGAGCCCAAGCTCATGCAATCAACCTTGTATTCACGACCTAGCTTCATACAAGAAGAGGTTTATCAGCCTACAAATGGATCAAGCCGGGTCTGAGCCCACACATACCTTGCATTGAGTTCCACCTCAGCAAGAAGAGGTTCCCAGCTTGCAAATGAGCCTTGTATTCACAGCCTAGCTCCATACAAGAAGAGGTTTATCAGCCTACAAATGGATAAAGCCGGGTCCAAGCCCGCACATACCTTGCATTGAGTTCCACCTCAGCAAGAAGAGGTTCCCAGCCTACAAATGAGCCTTGTATTCACAGCCTAGGTTCGTACAAGAAGAGGTTTATCATCCTACAAATGGATCAAGCCGAGTTCGAGCCTGCACGTACCTTGCATCATGAGTCTCACCTCAGCAAGAAGAGGTTCCCAGCCTAGAAATGAGCCTTGTATTCACAGCCTAGGTTCGTACAAGAAGAGGTTTATCAGCCTACAAATGGATCAAGCCGAGTTCGAGCCTGCACGTACCTTGCATCATGAGTCTCACCTCAGCAAGAAGAGGTTCCCAGCCTACAAATGAGCCTTGTATTCACAGCCTAGCTTCGTACAAGAAGAGGTTTATCAGCCTACAAATGGATCAAGCTGGGTCCAAGCCCGCACATACCTTGCATCATGAGTCACCTTAGGAAGAAGAGGTTCATAGCCTACAAATGAGCCTTGTATTCACAGCCTAGCTTCATACAAGAAGAGGTTTATCAGCCTACAAATGGATCAAGCCGGGTTTGAACTCGCACGTACCTTGCATCATGAGTTCCACCTCAGCAAGAAGAGGTTCCCAGCCTACAAATGAGCCTTGTATTTATGGCCTAGCTTCATACAAGAAGAACAATCATCAATTTTTCAAGAAGAACAAACCTTCTTGGCAGTCGAACCACGTTCTGGGCTTGATTTCAAGGATACCCATAGAATACGTAGGCAGTTTAGGACAAATTACCCCAAGTGCAGCCCAATAAGCAATCTCACTTATATCCCAAAAATGTGGTTATTTTATCATCAGCCTTCAATCGGTAACAATCTTGGCTAAAGAGGGGCATCTGTAAGCACCCCATTTTTGCCACCCTCTGCGTAAGTGAACCAATATGGCAGGTTTTTGGCCTTTAACCCAAAGATTTGTGATTCTCTACTGAACCCCACAGCAGGGTCATGGGCTATTATCTACTTGGATGAATAGGGTTTGAAATTATCTTCGAAATGAGACCAGAACCATCAAATTCTAACTTCAAACAAGGAAGAAATCGCAGTTTGAAAGTGCAGGGGCATTTACGTAATTATCGTATCATGCATGCATTATCATTCAAACTTCAAGACATCATATCTAGGTCATCTGATATCGGAATCAGATCATTCAAAGACCAATATTCTTTATTTTCAGTCATCTTCAAAGTGGACGTGAAAAATCCCAGGTAGAAGTCTCCGAAGGGTCCCATGCAAGCTTTCATACAAAATTATCGTTAGAACTTCAAAGCTTCATATCTTTTCCGTTCTACGTCAGATTCAGATGATTCCAAGGCCATTATTCTTCATTCATGATGTTCTACAAAGTGGACATGAAAAATCCCAGGTAGAAGTCACCAGTAGGTCCCATCCAAACTTTCTTGCAAATTATCATTAGAACTTCAAAGCCTCATACCTTTTCCGTTCTACTCGGATTCAGATGATTCCAATGTCATTATTCTTCATTCATGATGTTCTACAAAGTGGACGTGAAAAATCCCAGGTAGAAGTCACCAATGGGCCCCATGCAAACTTTCATGCAAATTATCATTAAAACTTCAAAGCTTCATATCTTTTCCGTTCTACGTCGGATTTAGATGATTCCAAGGCCATTATTCTTCATTTATGATGTTCTACAAAGTGGACGTGAAAAATCCCGGGTAGAAGTCTCCGAAGGGTCCCATGCAAAATTACACATGGAAATGGTCATTTAACCTTTGAAAATTCATATTTTGGTCATCCCATATCCAAATCAGGTGATTTCAGTTTCATTATGTTCCATTTTTAGTACTCTACAAGGTGGATGTAAAGAATTTCTGGTAGAAGTCTCTGAAGGATCCCATGCAGAATGGTCAACCAAATTATCGATAATTGGCCTGTTTAAACTTCAAAAATTCATAGGTTGGCCATTTTATTTTCAAATGAGTTGATTCAAGCTCTAATATTCCTCATTTTTAATGTTCTACAAAGTGAACATAGAAAATATGGAATAAAGGCTATCAGAAAATTTTGTGTGGAATGACAGCAGAAATGGCCTATGAAATGATAGAGAGAGAAAACCCAGTTAATTCCAGTCAATCCAGTCAACTCAGCTTAACCCAAGCTAGTTTTGGCCCAACCCAGTTAATTTCGGTCCAATCCAATTAACTCGGCTCAACCCAAGCCAGTCTTGGCCCAACCCAGTCAATCCTTGTCAATCCAGACCAATTCATGGTGGCACATATGCATGTATTTCTTTTATATATTATTATATAATATATAATATATTATAATATATCATTATATACATATGTCTTATATGTATATTATATTATATATATTAATATATTAATATATTATATAATTATATATATGTTTTATATATTAAAAAACAAAGGATCCCAAAGAGAGAGGACCCAATAAAAAAAAGGGGGAAATAAAAAAATAGAAAAAAATCCAAGGAGATCGAGAAAAGGAAAGAAATAAAGAGAAGAAGATCGGGGGGAGGAGGAGAATAAAGAAAGAAAAAAAAAGGTAGATTGGAAGGGAAGAGAAAACCGGGGGAGAGGAGATCGAGAAGAGGAGAGAGGGCGGTGGAGAAAAAGATAAAAGAAAGAAAAAAAATAGAAAACAAAAAGGAGAAGATTGGGAGAGAGAGAGGGCGTTAGAGAGGAGAATAAAAAAAAAGAAAAAGTGGAAAAGGTGGGGGGGAGGACCTAGAGTTGAGAAGAGAGGAAAAAAAAAGAAGGAGAGAATCGAGTGAGGGAGGAGAAAAAAAAGGGAAAGCTGAAGAGAAGGAGAACCGAAAAAAAAATAAAAAGAAAGAGGAAGAAGAATCGGGAAAAGGGAGAGGAGATCGAGGAGAAGAAGAGAAAAGGAAGAAGAGGAGCTGGAGGAGGGAGAGAAGAACCGAGATGAAGAAGGAGAAGAACTAAAGCTAGAGAGAAAGAGCAGAGAGAGAAGAGAGGTATGCATCCTACTCCACCTGTAATACCCTTGAAACTCTCCTTCCAGCACCACTCAACCAACATCTCACTACCACACTAGCCATCTATCCACAACCACTTACTTCTTCATTCCCAACCTCACTATAACCAAAACCATATCATTTACCACCCACTTGTGGCACATCACCACACCCCTCACACTGCCTTACTTCCACCATCCATCCATCTTCATTGCTTTTCACTTCAATTTTCACCAGCTCGGCACCCCACCGAATATCTCCATGCCTGGTCAGCTCATACCCTGACCCTTAGATCTAATCTCTCATCATAACCCTTGATCATGCCCCCCATCTTTGATATTGAATATGTATTGTGATTGAAATTCTGATGTTGAGTATTTATTGTGATGAAAATCTATTTTTGATATTGAGTATTTACTGTGATGAAAATCCAATTTTTGATGTTGAATATTTAATGGGAATGAGGTATGGCCATTAATCTTGAGAATTTCACATGAATGAAATATGACCATCAATCTTGAGAATTTCATATGATTATAACATGATTGTTGATCTTGGATCATGTGATGATATGATATATGAGCCATTGGATGTTAATTTTGAATCTGAACAGTTGGATTATCTTTGGGAGTGACTTAAATGAATCTAAATCGTTAGATTATCACTTTGAGTGATCCGACCGTTAGATTATTTTTGGGAGTGATTGAAATAAATTTGAACGGTTAAATTACCATCAAGAGCGATTTATATCGTTGAATTTTTCATCATGAATATTTGGATGCTCATTGCCATATTTGGATGCTCTTTGCCATATTAGATGCTCATTGCCATATTTAGATGCTCATTGCCATATTTAGATGCTCATTGCTATATTAGATGCTCATTGCCATATTTAGATGCTCATTGCCATATTTGGATGCTCATTGCCATATTAGATGCTCATTGCCATATTAGATGCTCATTGCCATATTTAGATGCTCATTGCCATATTAAATGCTCATTGCCATATTTAGACACTCATTGCCATGTTTGGATGCTCATTGTCATTGCCATATTAGGAATTACCATGCTTAGACAGAATATTAGATCATGCCATATAGGCCCTTGTCTTATTTGCAATAATGCCATATTTGAGAGATTTTAAACAATCTTACTACATGTGAATTTCTTGCCATAAATGTTTTATATGCCATATTTAGATAGAATATTCTATTTTGGATAATAATTTAATTTATACAACACCCGAGTAGAACTGCCATATCTATACACTTAGCAAACATATTAGGTGTGGGGACGTGCATTTAGGCACCCACATTCTTGGGAAGAGCATAATGGGAATAATAAAAGTTTTAATAAAGAAAGAAAAATGCTTTGCCAAATCTTCCAAAATTAGAATTCATGATGAAAAGGGTGATTTAGGATGATTTTGCCCCTCAATAAACCCTAAACCTAGAATAGGTTCTAAACCCTAAACTTAGAATAGGTTCTCAATCCCAAACCTAGAACAGGTTCTCACTTTCTAACCTAGAACAGGTTATCATTTCGAACTACGTAGATTCTGATGCTAGGGCAAACCCTAGGATACGTAGGCTATTTGGGAGAATCCCAAATTTGGATCTACACCTTAATCCACTCAGACTATCCATAGATCTACTAGGATATTTATCCACACCTTAGTCCACTCAGACTATCCATAGATCCAGTAGGATATCTATCCATATTCCAACTCAAAAAGGGTTATCCAAACCTTAGTCCACTTAGACTATCCATAGATCCACTAGGATATTTATCCACATTTCAACCCAAATAAGGTTATCCACATTCCAACTCATAATGGGTTATCCATATTTTGACCCAAATAGGGTTATTCTCAGATCCACTAGGACTATCTATCATTCCACATGGACTATCTAGATCTTAACCCATAGGATTTCTCATCCATTCAAGCATAAACTTTAACTTGAACAAATAACTTAATCATGCATAAGCATAAATCACAATCATAAACTTTAATCACACCTAAACTACGATGGTGAACCTGATTTTTGGAATAATTTCGTGATATGTAGGCAATCTGATGGATACAAATTCGGTTCAATGATAACATACCACTTGGTTTGGTTTGGTTTAACAAATAGAGTCTAGCGTAGGAAAGGTATAGGAGACCGATTTCGATCGGGCAGTTTGGGTGCCTAACCCCTTCCCATAACCGTAACCTGACGCTTACCCAATCTCTGATGGATCAGAAATTCAATCTAAGGGTCATGAGTCAATCGAAGTCTTACCTTAGGGTGAGATTTCACATTTTTCAAGGTCCTAGACCTTAATCTAGGTGGCGACTTCTAAGATTTCCATTTTTATCCTCACAAAGACACCCATATGTAGGGGACAAAAACTTACAACTATGACATGATTTATGGGGTGAAGTCCTTATAAATTGGGGGTATTGTAAGACCCACTCTGAAATTCTCAAAATTTGGATCTCTCCGTATCTGGTCTTACTGTGCCAACATTTGGCACCCTGTCTTGTGACCCTTTACATGATGTGGTCAGTCTCTGGGATCATTTTGTGATACTAGATCATGTTGAAGAAGGTATATGAAACCTAGGAAGCATCCCCATCGAATTGGGTCCATGAAACTAAGCCTAAAGGCATTTTAAGCTTAACTGGAGGCATAACCATATGAATGATCCTCTGCTTGACTTCCACCAATTGTACAAGAGCAAGACACTCTCTTTCTCCTTGAGTCCTATAAAAGGGGGTCCTTATACCCTTGTTTTTCTCTTGTTAAACTATGGAAAGAAGTTTGAGTGGAAGAAGAAGTGGAACTCCAAGCTTGGAGCTCAAACATCGATCTCCCTTGAGGTTGTCCTCATCCTTCCTTCTTCCTTCCATTCTTGAGGGAAATGTATGTTAAGATCATGGTAGAGGCTCGCCATTAATGGCCTCCATGAATGGAGACTGAAGCTTAACCTAAAAGCCTAGATTTTTGCCCTCTCCATGAATGGAGATGGTAATGGGGTCTAAATGACTCCCGTTGTGTTCACCAATGATGTGTTGGTGTTTTCCACCACTCAGAATGAAGAAACCACGGTGGAAAACCATCCCCGAAGAAGGAAACCTTCTCTAGTTCATGTTTGGCTTTTGGGCCTGAATCAGAGGCACGAACCGGAGGACTGGCAGTGGCCCTAGCTCCGCTTGACTCAAACCAATCCTCTACTAGGGCACATGCCTTAGCTTAATCGACCAAGGAATATCCAGAGTCACCTAACCAGAGCCACTTGATTGGAAGAACAACCCTCCGGGTAGGTTACACCGGTTAAGTTCATGGCCCCGTTTGACCATGCCTCTGCGTAGGCTTAATGACAAGCGAAGGCATTGTCGGATGATCGACCACATGGCTTAGCCTCCGAATGACCTACTGGAAACCTCACTACTGTATTAGTATATGAAATGGATGGTCTACTAGATGACCGACCATCCGATTCATCCTTCGATCCAGTATACTTAAGAAATGACTAAGTCTTAATCGGCATCTTGTACCAGAGGAATGACCAACCAGTTCTATCCGTTAGTTTCTGTTTTGACTCATAAACCTAGGAATGATTAGAAAGACCTATCTTTCGATTCCTAATCCTTATTGGGACCCGTACATAGATACTAAGACTTGTTCATGTTGGTTTAAAAGATGTTGACCAATCTAATGAAGCTTATTTAATTAATTAGGTAAGACACCACGGGTAAGCCTTCTGTTGGCTTCAAGGTTCAACAACACCTTTGGTGTCTATAGGTGAGGGGTCGGGTTACATAGAGTTTGAGCATGTGATTACTGTGTATGCGTTTGAATTTCTATAACATGTCATCCAATAAATTGTATCACTGTTCATGCATTTGCATATAACTATAACTATGTATGTTGGATGTTGTATGATGGACGTGTGGCATGTGGGAGTACAATATACTGGCCATGTTGATAATTGTTGTTATCCTAGTAGAGACACGATGAACCATAGGAGTGGAGATCTGGGGTTCTCTGTAAGGAGTAATTGTTTATATCATTTTCTTGCATAACCATATATGATGGTGTGTGTGATGTATTAAAGTATGGGCATATGTACCATATTGGTGTGTCGATATCCTAGTGGAGACATGGTGATCCATGGGAGTGGGGATCCATGGTTCTTTGTTGGGATGCCATCCATGTATGGTGGTTCATGTAACGAGTGACCTCATAAATCACGTTGGGATTGATTGTACCTTAGTAGAGGCACGATGAACAATGGGAGTGGGGAGTTGGGGTTTTCTGCTAGGTGTAGCCTTGTTGAGACCATGTACGATGGGCATGTAGAGCGTGGGAGTACAATACACATGCCATGTTGGCACGCTATACTCTAGTGGGGATACGATCAATCCATTGGAGTGGAATGAGGATTCCTAATGGAGTATAGTTTTATTTATTGCGTGCACATGCAATGTTCGGTGATTGATTGATTTGGATATGGTTGCATTTGTGTTGTGGGGTAGTCGATCGTGTAGCATATGGGAGTATGTTACACCGCTACATACCCGGTTATACCTTAGTAGGGGCACGGTCAGTCCATTGGAGTAGAACAGGGATCTCTGCTGGGGTGTAACCCTGTTTATAACATACTCATACATCATGCTTCAACTTGGCCAAACAACTTGTGCTTTAGTGAGGGAAACTTAACTCTGGCAGTGGGGTACGGGGTACTCAGGTGGTGGGATATAGGTATATACTCAGGCAGTGGGGTATGGGTATATGCTCAGGCGGTGGGGTATGGGGCACAACTCAGGCAGTGGGGGACGGGGCAAGATCCTCGCTAGGGTATAGGTTGGCCATGATTGCATACACACTTGTATGTCACTCACAATTGCTTGTTTATTTGTTTCTGTACTATATTCATTAAATTATTGCATAGGATTGCATTGGATACTTGACTTTTCGTTGAGCTGGGATGGGAGTGCACCCTTCAACATCGAATCTCTTTTAGCTTTGATTGCAAGTACCTCTACTACTGCTGCAAATATGGATCCTGATGATGTTGAGGGTACTTCTCTTGGGTGGGTTCCATTGAGAGTTCATGTCAAGGGCTATACCTATAGGGATTGTATCTACGAGACCTGAGTTAGGGCCTTGCCTCTGTGATTTTGCTCTCTGTGGATAAATAATGGTTTGGTCTATCCATAGAGATATATCTGGATTTACACTAGTTATTAGAAGAGGATTTATTTAATACTAAAGATATTGTGAAACGGTTTGTAATGCATAATAGATTTATTATATGAAAGTATCACTAGTTGGCATCTTGTTCCATATTGTGATTCCGTTGCACTCTGACATTCTGCTGCAACTATTGTTAGTTATTGTTGATTATTATGGATATTATTTATGTAGACTATGGAGTTTACTGGTAGATCATTTTGATTGTTAGTCACTGGAAGATTCAGGTTGTAATAAGGGTTAACCCAGATATCACACTTGATTCCCCAGAATGGGCTGTGACAACTACGTTGACCTAATTCTCATATTGAGATATGTAGGTAGTAGAAAGCCACCTTGCTTCACATTAATCAAATTGAGGTAACTTCCATTAGTTATGGGATTACCTTTCGAGGGGACTTCTTATGGTAAAAGTACCTCAATATGAGATGAGTTCTACGATTATGGGTGCATCTCAACCCGAGATGTGTTCCACCATTGTGAGAGCATTTCATCATTTTTTGGATGTGTTCCATTATTATGGGAGCATCCACCACCTTGATGTATTCTATGATTATGGAAGCATCTTCACACATCGGTATTCACAACCCTATCCGAACTACGTTTGGCCTGATTCCTTCAGCATAGGGATACGTAAGCAGTTTGGGATATTTTCCAAACTCATTTATACCGTTGTTGTATATTTTTCTCTTTTGTTTTGTATGTCAATCTTTTATTCTTGTAATTATTCATTCTTTTATTTGTCTCCATATTAATTTTATATATTCATCATTATTTATAGAATTATTGAATCTGTTAGCTTAACATCGAGACTCATTTAGGATCCCCATGTATAGTATAGTTTAGGTCACATAACCCCAAAGCATGCATAAATTGTAGGAAAGGACACAACATAGGGAGACCGGTCAATGACCGAGCGAGTTGGGTGCCTAACACCTTCCCAACTCATAAATTGGCGCTTACCCACCTTTGGTGAGATCATGTTGACCAATCCATTGAGTCTACAAAGTCATTAGAGTTTCTCCAAGTGAGAAATAACATTTACTAGTCCTAGTCCTTATTTATGTGGTGACTCTAAATTTTACCCTCTACATGTGAGAGGATGAGATCTTAAGGTGAAAATCTTTCGATCTCCTATGTGCTGATTGAGAGTAGGAAACTTTAACAACATTAACAATTAAAAAATGAGGATCCATTTCTCTATAAAAAGGGAATTTTCCAAATTTCTAGCCATCATCCTTACAGGCGGTTCATTCAAAAGGTCACACGCGGGAACGTCTGATGCATTAAATGCGACAGACAACCATCTGACCAGCTGGTGACACGTGGATGCAGATGCCGAAGCATTATGAATAGATCCTTTATATATATATATATATATATATATATAATATAAGACCCTCATTTTCTACACCATGAAGTCTGAGGCGTTACTCTGCTGGTTTGAGCTCTGCAACACGGATGTAACACAAAAACATTCTTTTAACCCTCTTCAACTTTCATTTGTTTCTATAAACATTAAGTCTTGACTTTCCTTATCTATTTTAATTCATGATGCTTGGTTCTTCCCACGATAGTATAGATTTGTTGGCTTGGGCTGACAGAGGGGTCTAATAGAAAAAGGCCCTACAAGGAATAGGAAAAAAGTGAATCTCTCGGTGACTCAATAGACATCATCGATGAGGGTTATGCCTCCGAGATTAGAGAAAAGGATTAATAAGAGTCATTGGCCTCTGGCAGTGATGAATCCGATACAGAGAAATCCGTTAGGAAAAAAGATTTAATAACACTTCTGACATAGTACCCTTGGCCTCGGGTAGTGAATCCTCTTCATTTGAAGTAAATGAATGAAGTCGCCAGCTACTAGGACTGCTGGCAGGCTACCTTGGAAGAAGAGACATAAGCCGACTCTATAAGACCTGCACTCCACTAACTTGGTCTAACCGTGTTGTGTCAGGTCTTTCCATCATTCCTGGACCAAGTAGACCAAGCGTGTAAAGATAGATCACAAACCAGATATGAGAATCGAGTTAAAAACATTGAAAACATACCTAAGGTCGTATACCTGGGTAGGTATGGTCGACCATAAGGAAGGGAACAAAAATCTCAAATCCAGAACCCCACGGTCGATGATTTTGAGCCTACGATCGACGGTTTATGCGACCGTATGATTGACCGTGAGACCCCATATTAGACTCCGAGTTTGGAAACTTTCCTAAACTAAGGGATTGCTTTCCTAATTAAAAGAGGACTCTATATGGAGAGTTTTCCTCTATATAAAGGACGTCCCTCAGCCCTTTTTCACTCTTTTAGAACATTAGTAGACCCTAGAGAAAGAGAAGAAAGAGAAGAAAGAGAAGGAAGAGAAGGAGAAGAAGAAAAAGCTAAGGAGAGGAATTTGCCGAGAAGAGATTGGATCTCTATCACAGGCAAAGGTATGAAACGAATCTCTAGAGATGTAAACTCTAAGGAATAAAACTTCTATGGAAGATAGGCAATATCAACCTATTATGATCTATGTGATTTCCTTGAGAAAATCCCAAGGAGAACCAGGAGGAGTAAATTTGATGATTAGAGTTGATAAGAAACTACTAATGATGGCCAGAGGATAACCTTAGAATAATCCCCATTGAAGATCAAAAGAATCGACCCAAGACGAACTCGAATTGCATGTAGTCTGTGACCAGAAATCTCAAGATCGCAGCTACGGTCGACCA
This sequence comes from Protea cynaroides, assembly GCA_028583415.1. Classification (NCBI taxonomy): domain Eukaryota; kingdom Viridiplantae; phylum Streptophyta; class Magnoliopsida; order Proteales; family Proteaceae; genus Protea; species Protea cynaroides. The sequence continues at coordinate 15,373,600 of CM053269.1, forward strand.
TAGCATGACTAGCATGACTAGAGGATCAACCATAGGCATTCAGGAAGATTTCAGAAACCATATGGTCGCAGCTACGGTCGCATATACCATATGCGACCGTAGGGTATCGACCATAGGAAGTAAGGTCGATACAGTATGAGACCATAGGACCAATCAGACACCTATCAATGCTCTGTTTCGATTTTTGACTATTGTAAACCTTAACTTAAATTCAGGTTGTTAAATCAATTCAAAGAGAATTTCAAGGCTTGGAAGGAGATCGAGTATTCCTAACAGGTGAGGGAACAAGACCTAAACTAATTGGTTAATAACAAACTATTTATTTTTATTGAGTCCAATGCCATGATTGATTCTATGCTTGTATGCTTGTAATGTATATCTCACATGTCATCCAATATTCTTGCTATTACTATTCATGCATATTTAACTTTGTTTATTTATAACATGATGATGATGATGCTAGGAATAGGCATGTGAATGTATGTGTGTGGTTGGTGTGTTGGATGCGAGTCGAGTATCAGGAGGAGGACGTGGCATGGTGGTCTTCGACCTCGTCACCAGATTCTAGCTCTATCTCTACTCAAGTCTTGCCCACTAACATCATCATATCGCTATTAATTTAGTAGAACTATTACGTCATAGGGCATCAGGGGAGGTGGTATCGGACTTTGTGGTCTCTGACTCTGTCGGGGGGCCTTAGATCTATCTTTATGGACATATTGAGGGATGCTAGGGTGAGGCCTTGGATACACTGTTTGGCATTAAGATTGGTTAGTTGTGAGCCCAGTTTGTAAGCCCTCGAGGCTTACATGTTGGTATGAGTAGGGCATCAGGGGAAGTGTTGTCGATGTTTGATCCGGACACTTTAGCTCTATCTCTATTCCATGATGGGTGCATGTGGGACGACAATGGTGTTTGATTCATTGGGCGGATTCACACACTCGTGTATAGAAGTGCGGTGGCCACCAAACCTTTCTATAACATATTGTAAACTTATAAACCAGACCAATGATATGAATTGAATACATGCATATGTTTATTGCATTGTTTTGTTTACTCATTGAGCCGTGATGTGTGCTCACCCTTTCGACATTGAATATTTTTAGTTGATGATGCAGGTCCTACTATTGAAGAATATATGAATGTGCTGACATATGGAGATGTTGCTGCGATGGACGTAGAAGCTAAAGAAGATGCGCATGATTCATCATGCGAGTGCAACCAATGTCTTTTTGCTTAAGTTTAGCTATAATTTGAACATCAGATATGTAATTGATTATTAACTTTTATGTCTCGTGGTTCGGAAATAATTGGATTAAATACTTATTTATCACTATTAGACTCTCAGTTCATTATCTATAAGACTTTCGCTTATTTATTTATTAACTCTGATTATTAATGTGGAATGTGTGTGTGGTTTGATATGGTGGGTACGACCTATACAAGATCCTGGGTGAGCCGTTGGTTTATTGACGGTTTATCACACCATTCTGGTTAGATCAGAATTGGGGTGTGACAACTTGGTGTTAGAGCTTCTCAAGTTCTACTCGTTGACCTAACTACTTCCAAATAAGTCATGAACTGAGTTAGGATAAAATTAAAAGCTGTAATAAGAACACACCATAAGCACCTGTGTTGTATGAGACGTAAACTAAGAAAGAGAATAATACACATATGTAAAGGGAAAACCAATTATATATATATATATATAGGCAGCAGGAGCCAAGTGATTGTAAGCGGGCCAAGTGACGTGATTGTACGCGAGCTTGATATATATATATATATATATATCCAAATGGAAATAAGACAAATGTGCATCCAAATTAGAGTTCAGTCCACAATCTGGACAGTTACTCTATAGTATAAAAGGGAAAAAGAAATAAATGATATCATGGAGCTGGAGGTGCTGGAGGAGGAGGTGCCTCACGATCTCTATCATCCTCAGCATATACTCTCGTGAGCCAGGTCATCTAAGTCTGAGGCGCTCGGAGACTAGCTGTCAGATCTGCTACCCGTTGGTCTGTAGAGCGCTAGGCATCTAGAAGCTCTCCTACTCTCCAATCAGTCACGCGTTGAGCCTTTTGAATCTTACGTAACAGCCCCATCATGTCATCTGGTGGTGGACGTGAAAGGCCAGCTGATGCGTGTCGAGCGCAACCAAAAATAAATTACTCTACCTATAAGGAATAGTAATGATAAGTAAAGGTCGAGCCCCAGAGACTAGTTAATCAAATTGTCTGGGGGTTTTCTTCTGCAATTTAATTGACAACAAAATTAAGTAACAAATTCAATGGAAGATGATGTCGATTCATGGAAATTTACTCACGGCTGCAAATTGATCACTGACCTCATATATATTATTCTCTATTAAAATATTTAACCAAGGATTATCAAAAAGCCTAACAATCTTTACCTTCCCTAATTTCATTAATTTGAGCCCAGCACACAATTTAATTCTTATCAATAAATCAATTGGTATTAAGCAATCCTCATGAATTTACTGATAGCATTACACTCTCGGAGGGAGTTAAAGATGAACAACAATCTAACAAGTGTCAGATTATTTAATTCATTCTATGTTTCTTTTAAGCAAGTAACAAAAACTTGGATCATAATTGTTCTGCTCAATTGCTACTTTTCCTGAACACCATAACAATTATGGATTATGGATTCAGGTTAGCAATAAATCATATAACTCAATCAATTAATAGGCCTCTTAATAAACTGAATCATATAGTCATTAACTTGAAAAAACTAAAAAAACACAGATATTTGAATAGAAGAATAATTAAAATTAAGAACAAAGTCTCACAATTTTACTAACCGGATTGAATTCCCCTTGAATCGATTAAAGAACTTAGCTAGACATGATAGAAAAGAAAGACAAAAGAAATAAAACTATCTTCTCAATAATTATTGGATGCTATATTACGTAGCCTTTACATTGCTTAAATAGCCAGAGTAGAGAAGATTAAAACCGGTATGTCTAGAATTGACAACCTTATTACATGGAAAAAATATTAAACAAATTCCTCTTGCCTAGATTAGATAGAGAATCATTTCACTATTAACCAAATGTCACCTCTAGACTTGCCAATCTTTGTAATATTTCATAGAGGTATATATTCTCCTCAAGATTTCTGACAATCAATCAAATCCTTCTAATAGTAGACCTTCTATATGTGGTAATCTTCCTTCTCTGGTTTCAATTCAAATCAGCTTTCCAAATCTGATTTTTGGATCACGTTTGATTTTTAGAATTCTTTCCACATTAAAAACCTGCATGAAATTCAGAAGGTCATTATTAAGAATATCAGAATTTTTTTTTCATTTTAAACATAAATCGCCAATACTTTCCACCAATGTCTTATATGTAAGGAATCATCACAAATGAGTACCATAAGACATATAATATGTTAAATAAACTAAATATAAGGGAAATAAATATATAAAATTATTAATCCATTACCAGCTGAATGAGAAGCCCTAGAAGGGCCAACTCTAGTGGAATGCTATGGTGATGGAGGAGGGATGGCATCTACATCCATGTACATCCGATCGTCATCCTCCTCATCATCACCCTCGTATGCCTCTGTTGCTGTCTCTGCTGCTACCTCTACTGCTGCTGCTGCTGCCGCCTATGCATCTGCTGCCGCTACCAGAGTGAGAGGACGTCTCATAGCATTCCTCTCATTATCATTGATCTGTATCTCTCTCATGCCCATCTTGCTGATGGCCTCCCAATCAAGGTCAGCTGAGAAGGTGTCCTCAAGGATCCTCTCATCCACTAGGTCCACCTGTAGACGAGCGAGCAAGGTGGAGATCATTCACCCATAGGGCAAATTACCTCTCGAGTCAGGCAACGTAGCTCTATGCATAGTCCAAAGAATAATATATGGGAGTCCGACAGGCTACTTAGTATAGATACAGTACAGCAGGTACTGAGTCAGTTGTGAGACCATCTCGTAGTGTCTGCCCTGGGGAATAAGATTATGCTGGATAATCTTACAGTAGACCCGTGGCTCTGGATGTAAGTTGACTGCTTTCATCTCCCTACAGTCATCCCGAAGAATATGATTATCTATTTCTGCACGCACCTGTGTAGACAAAAATTGGGGCTCCCTGGGTGCACAGTAAACCAACTGACCACGTTGGAAATGCCTAGGAGATCAGCCAACTCTTAACAATTGAAAGAGATCTGAACCCCTTTCACCCAACTGGTGATCCGAAGCTCTCTATCCCCGTCAACATATTCTAAGTCACCCTCTACCTGTAGGTGACAGTAAAACTGCTTGACTAAGTTCGGACGAGTGCAAGCCTCGTACAAGATCACTGGAAGCCAGCCCATATCACCAAACGCCCTTTCCACATCAAACAGGGCTAAATGGGCTAAGTTCACACACCGACCCCCTTTTACTTTCTTTCGGTCAAACCAAGGATATCGCACCTCTGCTTTAACGGACCTGAAGCGTCGTGGTCATGAACTCGAGGAACCTTAGTGCGAACCATGATAACTGCAAGAGAAGAAAATAAGAAAAAAAAAACAAGTTAGATAAATTTGAAAATTTGACAGCATAACGACGTAAAATGGATAAAGCCTTACTTTTTATCCAAACATTTGGGCAGGAAGACTTACATAGGTCCCAAACCATCCTACAAGGCTCATATAATCAAAAATTTAAACTAGGTATGTAAGACCCGCACTCCATGAACCCGATCTAAACCTTGATTTCATGTCATAACAGGTCTTCCAATCATCACCGGGCCAGACAGGACGAGCGGATGACAACCAGGTATGAAATCAGACCAAAACGGACTAAATTAAGTATGATTTAGTCATACCGGTCGATGGTACCGGTCTTGGCATTGGTACCGGTCGACCGGTATAGTCAGTAGACTACCAAGATCCAGAATCGATCTCTGCGGGTCCTACTTTCCAAATTCCGAACCCTAGGACTTTCCTAATCCTAGGAGGCTTCCTAAACCTAAACCTAGCCTATATAAATCCCTCTAAACCTCCTAAAATCCTTTCCATTGATCCTCACAAACTCTAGAAAGGAGAAAGAGGCTGAAGAAGGAGGAGAAGCTAGGAAGAGTCGATATTGCTATTCGATGAAGAACACCTTACCGCCAGTTGATGGTGAGTGCTTAAACCTTATTTTACATTATAACTCTAGGATTATGACTCTAGTATGGTTAGGTTGCTTTGATCAATACCATGCAAAGCAGGTATTGATCTAAAACCTTATTTTACCAATAAACCCTATTTTTGCCTACAAACCCTAATCTAGTTGGTAAACCCTAGATTCGAGTTCTAGGAAGAAGACCGTCAAAGCTAGGACTTGAATGGCATTGGAAGAAACTCTAACTCAGTGCTCAGACCTAGAATGTGTAGGAGAAACCCTAGGATCAATAGGGGATGATCGACGGCAGTCGAGAATCGGACGTTTGGTCTTCCGGAGACTTACCGGTCGATTATACCGGTTGCACCCTGTGCGACCAGTAATGCGACCGGTACCTTTCGGGGGCTGGTCTGTGGGGACTGGCTGACCATATCGATCCCAGGTTTCCCCACAGTGCTGTGACCGGTACTGTGACCGGTCAGCTCTATGAGATATATTTTGTAATATCGTTGGTTTTCCGACCAACATGGAACCTAAGGAAAACTATTCTAACTAAACCCTAATATTGTATAGGACTTTGTGATAGCACATTTGGATCTTGTGACATGGAGCAAGCTATCAAACGAGCGTCAGGTAAGGGAATCAGACCTAAACCCTAATAATCTAATGGACAGTAAACCGTTGTTAATAACTATGATTCTATGGATTGATATTTGTGCATACTCGCATGTCATCCTTTACTTTCAGTTATTATTATTGTTCATGCATACTCTCTATGCTAGGATGTGATTTTTAGGCATGTGATTGTTTTCGTTGGTGTGTGGAATGGGAAGGGCCTGGGGTCTGGGATCATTCCTCACACTAGGACCTCTTCGTAGTATTCTATCTTAGCATGCTTGGTGCGGGTAGGGCATCAGGGGGAGGACGTGGCACTGTAGTCTCCGGCCTGGCCACTAGACTTTAGCTCTATCTCTATGCCGTAGGGAGTTATGTTGGGATAGGGTCTATCTTTCGTACTGTTCTATCTTAGCATGCTTGGTGCAGGTAGGGCATCAGGGGGAGGACGTGGTATTGTGGTCTCCGGCCTGGCCATTAGACTCTAGCTCTATCTCTATGCCGTAGGGAGCTGTGTTGGGATAGGGCCTACTGTGATGACATATAGGATTGGTTATTTGCGAGCCCTGTTTGCAAGCCCTCGCCAATAGGGGCTTATGTGTTGGTATGGGTAGGGCATCAGGGGAGGTGTTGGCGATGTTGATTGGGACGCCTTAGCATCTCTATTCCATGGTGGGTACATGTGGGACGGCAGTGGTGTGATCTACTGGGCAGCTTCACACACTCGTGTATAGAGGTGTGGTGGCCGCCAATCCTTTCTATAGCACATTGCAAACTTAAACCAGACCATAATATAATATGATTGTTACTCATGCATATAAATGTTACATTGTCTGATTGTCTTACTGAGCTAAGTTGTGAGCTCATGCTTGTCTATATACCATTTTTAGATGTTGATGCAAGTTACACAGTGGATGAATACATGAACGTGCCGACGTATGGAGGCGTAGTTGCTCTGGACGTGCAGGCAGGAGAGGACGAGCATGACGCTTCATGCGAGTGCCCTTTCTGCGTGTATCTCTAGGATTTTTCTTTATTTGTTTCAGTTATTTTTGGTTGACATTAAAGTGATGTAAAGATATTTATTTATGTTTGAGAATTTAGATAATTGAATATTTATTTAAATCTATCAATAGATGCTCAGTTCATTTTATTTAAAGACTTCCGTTGTATTTATTATTATTCAGATTGTGGTTATGTGCAATGGTTTGCATGAGTGGACACGGTCTTATTGAGATCCTGGTGTGAGCCGTTGGTTCAGTAACGGTTCACTCACACTTCTGGTTCAGCCGGAATTGGGGTGTGACAAGGTAGGTTGAATTTGAAGAAATTTTGACAATTGGGAAAACCCCAAAATTTAGGTCAAAAATGGGAATTTTCAAGTTTCTACTAAACTAACTGATGAAACTCAAATTTTCTTGAGGGCTTTCATCCATTGGGTGGCCAATAGCAAAAGCCCCCAATAAAAATTAAATTTTAACGATAAAAAAAGTATTAGTTTGAAGAAAACCTTACAAATAGGAAAACCCTAGGTATAAAAGCATAAAAATGGAGTAAAGTAGAGAACATGCCTCAAGGAATGGAGTGACGGATTTGATCGATGGAAAAATCATCAAGTTCGTATGGTCGACACTGTAGCAACTCACTAGTGGTGAGTTGAGTAGAGACCGTAGGAGGAAGAAGGAGAATGAGAGGGAAAAATTTCAAAAAATAGGGTTAAAACCTGATCTTGAATCATACGGTCGCACAATTCGACCAAAACCATCGACCGTATGATTGACCATATGATCGACCATAGGGTCTCGGTAAGTTTTCAAGATTTTAAAGGTCGCACCTATGGTAGCACAACATGCGACCGTAGGCCATCGACCGTATGACTGACTGTTGTCTGCATTTTGATTCTATTTGAACTTTTGCCTATAAGTCTTGTTTCTTTTCTCACCTTCCATTGTGAGACTAACCGATACCACCACTCTATTTTGTCTCACATGTTTAGCTTTTCCAAGTACCATTCAACCAAGAGTTTAAATGGCTGGAAGCAGAGTAAGTAGAAGGAAACAGAATGCAAACCCATATCCACCACCTATGGAAACCAATGACTATAAAGGTCAGCAAGGATAGGAAGGAAATATTAGAGCTCAAAATGCTTCACCTCAGAATGTTCACACCCAAGCCAACCCAACCAACTTACCTGCACCACCTACGGATTTGGCTACTACGATGATGAATTTGGCACAACAAATGCAGCATATACAGTAAATGCAAGCCAATATGCAAGCTGCTATGGGAATTGCTTTTCCAACTACAAACATAATATTTCTACTTGCAGGATAAGCTAGTACGGTACCTGGTGGTAGCAACACTATACCCTAAGCACCAGAAACACCAGTAGTACAAGGCCAAGTGCCAAACCCCAAAGCACCGCAAGGTGGGTATAACCAAGGTAATTATCAGTACCAACCACCTATGTATGGAGTATATGCACAGTATCAACTTGATCACTCCAGACTGATCGAGTGTTTCCTGAAGTTGAAGTCGCAGGAATTTACCGGCAAGCCATCAGATCTGTTTGGCTAGCTCACTGGATCGATGAGATGGAAAGAAACTTTATGATGATGACTATAAATAAAGAAGAGAAGGTATTTTGTACCACTTTTATGCTGAAAGGTGATGCACACCATTGGTGGAAATCTACTCGGAGTTATTTGTTGACAAAGCATGCCCAACTGACCTGGGTTATCTATAAAGAAGCTTTCTTCGAGAAGTATTTTCCTAAGAGTTTCAGAGATCAAATGGAAAAGGAGTTTCTGAGTCTGTATCAGGGACAAATGATTATAGACACATATCAACAGTGTTATGAAGAACTGTTTTTCTTTGCTCCCTCTAGCATGTAGGAGGAAAATACCAAAACCAGAAAGTTCGTCATGGGACTTAAGGGAAGCATCCGTGAGCATGTATTGGGACTGAAAAAGAAAATTTATAATGAAGCTGCACAAATTACTCGAGTACTGGAATCGAGCTAGAGGAAAAGTTATTTTGCTTAGAACAGAGGTATAAAGAGGCCCAATGGAAACTCATACAGCGGAGGAAACTCAAAGACATTTAAACCTTTCCGTACTCAAGGCTTCAATGTTGCAGCCAAGACTACTCTGACAGTCCAACCTCAACAGAAGCAAAGTAATGCTGGAGTCAAATACTTCAATTGCAATTAGGTAGGACATTATTCAAGAGAGTGTCCTAAGCCAAGGAAGCAGCTACATCAAGGAAAGGTTTATGCAGTTACATCTGAGGATGCTGTCGCATCGCCTGATGTGGTCACAGGTATGACCTGAACTGTTCATTTTGTACTACCTTGTGTAAGCATGTAGACTAAGTTAAATCAAATCACAGGTATCGTACCTATTAATGGCTTACCTGCCAGAGTACTCTTTGACTCTGGAGCTACTCATTCTTTTATATATGTGTCATTTGGAAAGAAGTTAAATATACCCCTTAGATCCTTAGACTATAAACTGCTTGTACGTTCACCTATGGGATTAGAAGTGGAACTAGACAAAGGTTATGGACCATGTCCAGTTCTTATTGGCGAGAAAATTTTGGATGCAACCTTAATTCAACTTGAGATGGCAGACTTTGACATTATCTTGGGAATGGATTGGTTAGCTCAGCACTCTACAAAGATATGAATTGAATGCATGCATATGTTTGTTGCATTGTTTTATTTGCTCACTGAGCCATGATGTATGCTCACCCTTTCGACGTCGAATATTTTTAGTTGATGATGCAGGTCCTACTGTTGAAGAATATATGAATGCACCGACGTATGGACACGTTTCTGCGATGGACATAGAAGCTGAAGAAGATGCACATGATTCATCATGCGAGTGCAACCAATGTGTTTTTGCTTAAATTTAGTTATAATTTGAACATCAATTATGTAATTGATTATTTATTGTTATGTCTTGTGGTTTGGAGATAATTGGATTAAATACTTATTTATCACTGTTAGACTCTCAGTTCATTATCTGTAAGACTTTCACTTATTTGTTTATTACCTCTGATTATTAATGTGGAATGTGTTTGTGGTTTGATATGGTGGGTACGACCTATACGAGATCCTAGGTGAACCGTTGGTTTATTGACGGTTCATTACACCATTCTGGTTAGATTAGAATTGGGGTGTGATAGACTCTATCCGCATTAACCTTACTACTTGCTTTAGGATACGTGAGTCAGATGCACTTGGAGATGGATTTGCCCAACTTCATGCCACATGTGAGTTGTCCATGTCGGTTGCTTTAAGGGTGCCAACAGCCGAGGAGAGAGCTTGTGAAGTATCAGTATAGGAGGTGGTCATATACGAGCACACCATCATAACCGGCTTGTGGTTTCTTGTCTACCCATTGGCCATTGATATTTTGAGAGCCTACTGCATCGCTCCTGCCCAACTAACCCCCAATGGGTGGCGATGTATCTTTGCCTTTATCATCTTTGTATGCTAACTAGGCGATATACCGATCGTGAATCTGTTTCGGTATATGTACAAGTTCTATAACTTGATGGAAGAAAAGAACATTCTAACTAGTTGGTACTACTTTAGCCAGAGGGATACTAAGAAGTATCCCTTGATCGTAGGTAAACCTTCCTCCATCTATGGTTGGAAGGAAAAATTCTTCTTTTTGGGTCCTCGGGCCTATGCCCAAGGCTCCCCTTCTCCAATGTCTGGCACTTAGTAGTGGCAACCAACTTTAACAAACAGCCAAAACTGTTGGAGGCTGAGGCAGAGACCCTGAAGAAGATGAAGCAGTGTAAGACCATGCCCTACTCTGACTTGTTTAATACAATAGTTTTGGCCGAGCATGATCTATTAGGTAAGTCTGGTATGTATCTTGCTATTGTGATTATTTATATTTCCTAGGATCATTTGACCCTTACACCTTTCTTGTTTGTTGTCTCATTTATAGTGAGGTTCCATCCTGATGAAATGTTGAAGCTAGCTCAAACTGTCCATACAACTAGGGGAGGCCGAGGTGGAAGAGGAGAGACTGAACCGAGCAGAGGAGGCCAAGTTAATCCAGGAGTCAGGAAGACCAACTACCCGGTCCCAGGCCATCGAAGAGAAAGATAAAGCCAAATGCCCAGCAGAGGGTGATGAGGGTAGTGGAAAGAAGATTCACTCTATTGTCGAGCTTACCCTGGAGATGGTGCGAGAAAGAGGTACTCTAGAAGCAAGTACTCTGGGTAAAACCCCGTCTCCAGCCAAGCAGTCGAACCCCGCTGACAGGAAAGTGCACGGGACCAGGCTGAGAGAAAAGAAACAAAAGACCAAGTAGATCCCTGACAAAAAGACATATGACCTGGCTGGCATCTCCTTTGTCCCTGTCTTCAACTTAACCCATGTGGACTCCATCTTCAGGAAGGCTAAGACGGCCTGAAAGGTGATAGAGACAGCTTGTCTTCCCTGCGATGTCTCGTTCTTGGCTAATCTGCCTCCTTCTGAGGTTATTTCTCAGATGTTCTACTACATTGCCCTGGTAGGTTTTGATATCTCAGATTGTTCTTTCTTAGATTGTTCCTGTTCTTTATCACGTGTTGAATCTTACACTCATATTCTTGTTCAATCTAGGGATGTGGTTGCTAACATTGGATGCTAATGGAAAGATTTGGGAGGTAACGTCGATCAAACCTTTGCCACCTAGAAGGAGGCTTGGAAAGCATATAACACCTAAGTTGAGGAGGTACGCAAAATGATAGCCGAGGTGGCCAGCCTCCAAGACTCCCTAATGGTTCAAAGGGGAAGGCATGGACAGTTGATTGGCTCATGATGCAAATTAAGGAAAAGCTAAAGGTGATTGAGGTGAAGCAGAATGCAATAGAGGATCAGTTGAAGGCAACTAAGGAGAAGGAAAAATAGACTGAGTGTCACAGCCCATTTCTGGACACGAGCGTGATACCCGAGTCGACCCATGAGGTGGCCCAAATCCACCCAGGATAAACAAACCACAGTGATCTACTAAACCAGTTCCACTGTCTACAATAGCAATATCCAACAATAATCAAGTAAAATAATTTAGAGTTATAATAGTGGAAGCAATTAAATAAATAACAGATGCCATCTATTAATATCTTATTGTAGACTAAAGTGTTATTATGAATACATTTAAGGGTTTTCTCAAAATATCATATCATATTGTTTATATAAATACCTAAAATAAAAGAGTAAATCTGTATTTAAACATAGATAGACTGTACACATCATTTTACAAAAAGAATCATAATATCCGAAAAGGAGAGTAAGTGGAAAGCTGCATTAGGTGACACACAGTCGTTGCAGGTGCAACATTCATCGTGCCACAGAGAAATCTCCTGCATTAGAATCTAAAAAGATGTATCAATATGAGGGGTGAGCTCCCATCCCAACTCAGTAAGAAATCGGGTATTACATATCATGCATAATGATTTATGATGCTGTTCTAGTACTAAGTCAATGGTATTGGTCCTATACGTGCCTTATTAATATGTCCACTGTATCTTTCTGCTTTGCCTACGGATCAATGGCTTTCACCTCTCATGTACCGGGCTAGGGTAGAAGCAGGATGCCTAGGTTTCTTTTGCCAAATTACTTCTACAAGTGGACCCCCCTTCGGACCTCCAAGGCATGCCACCTTCCATAGGCTAGAACCAAGGGTGATACAACCAACTAATACCTAGCATACGCATAACTTGAAAAGAACAAGGCTGCATCCCAGCACAGAACCCCGGTCCCTAGTCCCTTTGGTCCCCGCTAAGATGCTAGCAATTAAAGTAGGGTTCTTGTAACCATGCGTCACCGGTCCCCTTGGCACCCCCATGTCACATAGACTAAACATACCATCATTCATCCATAGCATACATAGTTGTTATTATGCAAATGCATGCTAATATATATATAGATACAAGTATGACATGTTATCACATCACAGTATTCAAAGACATACATAAATGTTTTAGTTCTACTGACCCAACCCCTCATAGTATAATCAGACACGAGTGTGATACCTGGGTCGACCCATAAGGTGACCCGAATCCACCTAGGATCTACAAACCATAGTGATCTACCGAATCAATTCCACAGTCTACAATAGCAATATCCAGCAATAATCAAGTAAAACAATTTAGAATAATAATAGTGAAAGCAATTAAATAAATAATAGATGCCATCTACTGATATCATAAACATAGACTAAAGTGTTGTTATGAATGCATCTAAGGGTTTCCTTAAAAAATCATATCATATCATTTATACAATAACCAAAATGAAAAGAGTAAATTTGTATTTAACTGACATATATAGACTGTACACATCTATTTACAAAAAGAATCATAATATCCGGGAAGGAGAGTAAGGGGAGAGCTGCATCAGGAGTAGACCCAGTCATTGTAAGTGCAACCCTCGCCGTGCTCACCAAAAAAGTCTTTGCCTGTAAAAGCGTACCTATCAGAGGCGACTCCATATAATGCATGCTCATATATATACAGATACAAATATGACATATTATCACATCATAGTATTCAAAAACATACATAAATGTCTTAGTTTTACAGACCCAACCCCTCACCTGTAGACACCAAAGGTGCTGCTGAACCAGGAAGCCGACAATAGGCTTCGTCACTACCCACATTGATTTACCTATTCATTTGCATAAGTTTTATTATGTTAGGTAACTTTTAAACCAGCATGGACATGTTTTAAATGTCCCAATGTGGGTCCCAAGGCAAGTCGAATACCCTATGGTTTGTTCCCGAAGGATCTAACTAGGCATACAGGCTTTTAGTAGCCAAGGAGGTAGATGGTACCGGTGGAAGGTGCAGCTGGTTTTATCCACTGGCGGAGCCTTATAAACCATTTGTAAGTGAGGAAGAGTCAACAGATCATTCCGTCGGCTTTGTAGTGCTGCCAACTCAATACAAAATGGCTTAAGCTGGCCCCAAATGGTCAGCCAGCCCGGAGATCTTAGTCGAGGGATGTTATCCAGTGGTACGTGCCGTCGGCTTATCCACGAGCTGACCCCATCCAATATAATCTAAGTAAGGAGGTCTGGTGGGGGATAAGGGCCTTTCTGGCCCCACCAACCAGACCATATTGTTTTGATATCTAGAGTTGGGGGCAAGGGCCTTGCCCATCCATTGACGTGGGTCCACTGGTTGAGTTTGAGAGTTCAAACTCGATAGGGAAGATGAAGTGCTTTTGGGGAGATTCTTCTCCCAATATCATCCAACATATTTTTTATGGTGGGAAACATATTTCACTTCCTATTAACATTAATAAGCTATTCATACCTCCATTGGAGGTGAAGATAGCAAATCCTAACATTCTAAGGTTTTGGCCATGGCCAACCATTAATGGTGGCCAATAATGGTGGAAATACCACCACCAATGAATGGTCTCAGTACACCTATCAAGAGAGGGAAAGTGAAGAACCTACTTGGCAATGGAGAGGTCCAAGCTTGTGCTCCAAGCTCTCTTCAAGGTCTCCAAGACATACACACCCCCTCACCAATAATTTAGCAACCACCTTAATGAGGGTCTTATGTCTACATTTATAAACCTAAGGAGAGAGAATGGGAGAGTTGGGAGAGTCATGAAACCGAGCCAATGGTAAGGAGCCGGTTGGCTCATCTACTGGCAATGCCGCTGATAGGGCTTAAAGACAGCCCCAAACCCAGTTTGGTAGGCCCCATGCATTGAGAACTCATGTCGGGGCCACCCAAGGTTCACTAACCCATCCCACTCCAGATGGACAACCTTAAGCTATGAGCAGGATGTATCCATTAGGGTCTCGTATTGGGTACACTAAATGTCTGTGTGGAAGGACTCAACACAGTAGAAATTTGGGTTAGTGGGGGATTTCAGGTACGGATCTTACAATCCCCCCAACTTATAGAAATTTCATCCCTGAAATTAAGGCCTATCTAAGTTGTCATCCCAATACAATTACTCCACGTCGTTACTTGCTCATGACAACAATATTACTCACCCATTCCGAAGTGTCACATGTAGATAATGCATGTTGGCAACAGAATAACTAAACAACTCATAGAGGTCTAGGAGGTACCTGTAAAAAGCTTTATTAAATGGGCATCAGGCTCTCCTTGTAGTCATGTTGGGGTCGAGAGCCTACGAGGTTTCGGGCAGTCATGAGCCAGGTGCTTGAGTTATCACAGTTGTAACATGTCCCAAATTTCCCCATTAGTGGCAAAGGTTCTTGCCACATCAGTAACATTTGCCTTGCTTCTTATCGCGTGTTGTGAAGGTCTTTGACACAGGTAGTCGTTGCTCCACCATTGAGGGTCTAACCTCAAGCATTGAACCTTCAATACCTTATGGGGTTTATCCTCTTCTGGAGATCTCATAGGTCATTTTCCAACCCCCTTATTATCGGTGCATCCCCCTTCAGCTTGCTTCAGGTTATAGTTGTAGTTTGGATGTTCGACGCGGTCACCATTTGCACAACCACATCCCTATGATGTTCCTAAAGGTCCAGTATAAAACACTCTAAAATTTCTAACACCCCAGCCATGACTTAGACCAACTAGGGATCTTGCCGTATTGTCTCAACGAATGAGGTCAACATCCTTTGCTGAAATTTAAAGTGTTGACGGTAGGTGGCCCTCTTGACTCTATTAACCAAGTTCACTGTATCTCTTGTGTCTAGAGACATATAGGATAAGGGTGTAGTGTCTCTTACATCACTTGTAGTAGTCTCCATGTTGGGGGGCCTCAGAAATGGTAGAGTCATGTGCATTAAGGTGAGCGTGCGTTGCCATCTGCTAAAATTTGCGACACTATTAGCTTGGCTTAAATCCCAAGGTCATACTTGTATTAGCCAAGGAGAAATCCTGTATCAGAATGTGAAAAGACGTATCGATATGAGGGGTGAGCTTTCATCCCATCAAGTGAGAAATTGGGTATCACACATAAAGCACAATGATTATGATGCTGTTTTTGTATTAAGTCAATGGTAGTAGTCCTATAGGTGCCTTATTGATATGTCCACCACATCTTTCGGCCTACCTACAGATTAACGGATTTCACCTCTCATGCACCTGGCTAAGGAAGAAGCAGGATGCTCAAGTCTCTTTTGCCTTATGCATTATGTTACCATTGAAATCCATAGACCTAGTAGTAGGGGGAAACCTCTTGCTAAGGGTATGATGGCGTATAAGGTCGTGAGGCGAATATCGAAGTCTCCATCCAAGGGAATGTTAGGAATTCCAGAAAGAGAAGCTTGAAAGTAGGGCTAGATGGTATGCCAGATGCAAAATCCGAGTGTCCAGCCAGGCAAGCTATGCAGGCCAACCTTAATGGCAGAGTCCTGATGTTACCCAAGACGATGGACCCTAAGATCCAACCTAATGGCCGGGCAATTTTAGTAGGTCATTGGAAGTAATCAGACGTAGCTATGGTCATTGAGATTGTTCTGACTGACGTTGAGATTGACCCTTGGCAGAAGGTTCAGATCTCAGTCAGATGCTATGTCGGTCGTGATATGTGCTACCAAAGCATCAACCGGTTAACCCTAGACTTCCATAATTTGATAATAAATGATGTAAAATTTGTAACCAATAATTTCACACTCTGCATAGATGTAGAGCACCTACCATGCATATTTTGAAGCACTCGCCAAGAAGTTCAAGAGGATTGATTACCTTTGCCTACATGTCCAGGACCAAAAAGAACTTCGCGGATGCTAAAGCCACACTCGCCTCCATGATTGAGATACCAGAGGGTATTGATCTCACTACCCGAAAAAGAAAGAAGACGGCCCTTCCAAGCATTTACATATAGTTTGCGAGCCATTCGGTCACCCGTAGGTAAAAAAGGTGCATTTTTTCCATCCCGGCTATGAAATATAAGAAAAAAAAGAAATTATCTATATGTACAGGCACGGGAATGAATGACTCAAGCACTTGACTAGATGAAAGGGGAGTTGGATAAAGACGAAGAGGAGGGAAAGCACATAAGCAGTCACGCTAGCACGCAAGTCACCTGCCTTTCAGCTACTTCTATGCTCTTGTTTTCAATAGAGAGGATGGTTGCACTAGGAAATCCCGTGGGCACACAAGCAAAGGCATAATCACCCCTTACCGAACCCTTTGCTAAGCTCACAGTAGGTCAGAGAGGCAGCTTGCTCGCTTCCTTTCATGGAAATAGGCTCTTTATTTCCCTCTTCCCTTCTTCAGCCCAAAAAGACTTGTTATTCGTTATCGCTTCTTCTTTCTCTTCAGATTTGTGTTAGCATCACCAACCGAGATCCATAGGGCTCTCGAACCCGGTCTCTAGAGAAGGCTGGTTAGACGGATAGCTTGTTTGTTCATCCCGGGTCGATCGGCCATAACCACTTTCAGCAGGAATTGCTACAACCGACGTTTTTTAATTCGGTAATCTAAAAGTTGTAAAGGTCAGATAACCCAACTAATTGAGAAAGAGGGGCTATAGTTGGCATTAGCATTTTCTTTCGGAGGGAAGTTTAAGGTATTGGGACACAGAGGGAATAGAACCTTTTCGTCGACTCATAGCTCCCAGACTCCCTCCCATTCATTCCCTTAAACGGCAAACGGTAAAGGTGACGTGCAAACTTGAGAATATATCCGAATAGAATAACGAGGCAGGCTTAGCTGTTCTAAAGGGGCATTGAAATAATGGGAGAAAGAAACTAACCTATGGAATGACTCCCATCGTCTTTCTATGTACTGGAATGACAACTATTTTAATGGTCACACAGGCGCTTACAGTGCCCTCCATCTCAATCTCCTTTTTGACGTTTCTTCACTCTTCGCGCCCTAGCTGATCTACGACCAAAGAAGCAAGGGTGCTCTACGATCAGCTCACAAACCTATTACTAAGACGTGTTAGCATGCTTTGACGCGTTAGCACGCTATGTTAGAGTTTTGGTTTTCTTGCTGCGTTAGCATGCTTTGGAGATCAGAGTTTCCTATACTATAGTTGCATGCAAGTCTATTGTTGTGTTTTGGAATTAGGGGAAGCAAAGCTTCAACAAGGCACTGGCAGCCCTAGCAAAGCTTCAAACAAAGAGGTTGGGCTGTTCACTTCATTGATTTGACTTCACTTTACTTAAGATTAAAGATAGGGGCCGGGCGGGCAGTGAAGGCTCGTTTAGTAGACAGCGAGCGAGCAGCAAGGCGAAAAGCAGCTAGCTCCGCTTTCAGAAGCGAGCCAGAGTAGCGCGCTAGCTTTTTTCCGCAGGCTGCTCTGCTAGTTGTAGCGCGCTAGCGCGCGGAGACTCTATCATGATCTTATGAGGTTTAGAGTTGGGCTAAGTAGCGCCTTTACGTCTAAGGGTGCTTGAGCGCCTAGCGGCTTGCTTTTTGGCCGCTTGCAAAGAAAGCCCCTAACCTAGGTTGGGCGCTAGCGCGCCCCTACCCTAGCCGAAATAGGATTCGTTTTGGCTAGAGCACCCAAATCCGCTATATATTTGACACGGGTTTGCCGTAATGCTGGAACTATGGCGAATGCATCTATCGTCATTGATGCATAAATAAAGATACCAATTAGTAGTGATTGAATTCCTACTAGGGTTCCACATGAGAAACCAGTACGAATATAACCTACATGTCCAATCGAACTATGAGCTAGAGGTTTTTTGACTTTTGTTTAGGCCATGGCGGCTAGTGCTCCTAAGATCATAGAAGCAATGCTGCAGAAAAAGAAGATTTGTTGCAATGTAGCTCCATAGGAACCATAAATAGAAACACGTGACATATTTGCAGAAATAGATAGGCTGGCTCCTAACAAGCAAGGGATTTCTAAACCTGAATTACATCCAGCCAGCGAGCGGAAAGAGCGAGCCAATACTGATTCATTCTTTTTCTTTGTATTTCATTCAGTCTTTCTTTTAGGTTGCCACCTTAAGGGAAGCGTTAGTGAGTATAACGGCGAGTAGCATTGCTCCAATCATCAAAGGTATCTCCTTCTGGGCCTCGGCTTCTGCCCTCTCTGTTGCTCTCTTCTCTTCTTGGGCTCGGGAACATTGATTATTTTAGCATGGATAACCGTAATTATAAGATTTTTGGTGAGGAGCAAAACCCTAACCTAATTTTGGTGTGTTTTTGATATATGTTGATGTTGATGCTACATTCTTGTGCTTATAACATGTCATCTTATAACTACCTTTTGCATGCATTGCATCAATACTATGACTGACTGTGGTTATATATGTAAATGCTTAGTAGGTAGTGGTGAAAGGGTGAAGGACCGTTGTATTTGATCTGTTGAGTAAACTAATTTCCATGTATTGTCCTATATCCTAGTGGAGGACAACATCTTCAGGGGGGGAAACGGATGGTATGTGAATCCTACTAGGGTATTGAGAGAGTACATAAGATGTCTTATAGGATTGGTTAGTGACATAACCCATGTGTATAACCTTGGCTAGTAGGGGGTCAGGTATTGGTAGAATGGAGTGATGTGGGAGAAGGGTCGACAATGTTCGTTGGAGCATCATTAGCTGGACTTGTTGCCTGATTACCATTTGAATGGGATGTAGCATGGCTTTACCAGGGCTATTGGAGTAGGCTGGTAAGTATCCAAATACTCCTGTGCATGGAGGTTATGGTAATCTTCGGAGAAGTGTGGCCAGACCTTACCATAGCATACTTAGCATACATTATACCTAACTCTTGTTGTGTGCATGCATAAATATACTCATTCATGATTGCTTTGCCTGTCTGTTTCTCACATGCTTAAGTTGGAGAGCTCACCCTTGCTATCATCACACTTTTTAGTTGTGTTTACAGGTATTATGGAGACGAAATGTATGGGTGTTCCAACCATTCCAGATCCAGAGTATATTGGAGAAGTAACCCTGAAGACTACAGGACAAGCGGTGGACTATGATCATGATGGAGACGTACGAGAATAGAAGACCAGTTGAAGATTATGAGTTCATTATTAAATAATAGCTTACAATATCTTAAGCATTATTAGTATATGGTGCCCGATATCGTTGGGTTAAGTAAACATGTCTTTCTTTAATTGATTTGAGACCAAGAATAATAATTGAATAATGTTACCTACTTATTTACCTAATTTAATATCAATAGTGCTCAGTTTGCTTAATATGTTTTCACTATACTAATTACTCTAATATGGTGTCATGACATGGATGGTGGTTTGATCTCGGTACCTACTTAGAGTGTATCCTAGGTTGGACCGTGATTAAATAATTAGATGATCCAGTTGCCTGTCAAAATTTTACATATCGTAAATTTACGATGTGACAGGTTTGGTATCAGAGCAGTGCTCTGTTATTGGTACTCATCAACCAATACCATGACCATATTGTCAGTGAATTTAGTATTAGGTAATAAAAAATTCAAGAGCATAAATGGTAATTATGGAACATATCTATGTGCTATGTGTTTAAAGAAAAATAACCAAGCATAATAAGTAAGGGATAGACTAAAAACTAATGACAACCTGATTAAAAGTAAAGAAACATCACTTGTATAATGAAATAAGATGAAAAAGTTTTTTTCATAATGATTCCAGAGAATAAGCCACACAAAAAGAAATTATAGAAAAAAATTAAAATCTATTTTCTCTCTACACATAGACCCAAACTTCTCTTTACAAACTGAGAAAAAGGAAGAGAAACCATTCTAAACTATCACTATTCTAAGTCCGTAGGTGGTGGAGTTGAAGTAAGAACCCTTTGAAAGGTCTGCAATGGTTCCGTCGCTGCCGCAGCAGCCTAAATGTCCTCTGCTGACAAGATACTAGCTCATGTCAAAGCCTTCTGGTATATGTCAAGATGAGTAGAAAAGCTAGTCAAAGAATGCTAAAACCGCCAAACTTGATTCTCCAAGTTGTGCGCCTATTGCGTCTGGTTTGCATTAATCCTGGCAAGCCTGTCCAGCACGTCATTAAAGGTAGTTGGAGTCCTAGATGGACCAGCTTGCTTTCTAGGATTATCCTCTATTTGCATAGGTGCCTCTTATCCAACTTCCTCTGGTGTCTACTGAGCTGTATATTCTCCAAGACACTGATGAGCCTCTAATATTGGATAGCTAGCACCACATCACCAAGCCTCACTGTGACAATGGCATGCCAATCGAAGGGTGAAGAAATAGTAGCCCCAAAGGCATCCTCTTCATGAACCTCAATGCCGAGACACACGAACAATTGGGTCAGCAACTTGCCATAGGTAAATGTCCCTTGCGCAAAGCTCTAGTGTCCTCTACCGCTGTTATCATGGTCCTCATGAGTATATATGGTAGACAGACTAGTTTTCACTCCACCAATTGATAGGTCCAAAATTGACTAATGATATAGAGTTTATTGAAATGATCACTTTAAGGAAGGATGTTGTACTAGAGTATCCTATAGTGTACTTGGGGAAACTTGGAAAGGCTTTTCGGTATTAAGTGTAAGACCTGCATCCAAAATTTTGGTCTTAATTTGAAATTTTGGCTTTGTAATAGGTCTCACCACGATGAATGGTTCAAACCGATGTGAATCTGATCAACGAAACCCAATGGAGGTGACCCAACTCAACCCTTACACTTAAAATGATTAAATAAGGTTTAAAAGAGGGGTCTGATGGGACACCAGGAGGGTACGATTGGTCACCTACTGCACAACCTCCTGCCATACCTCATCACCAAATCTGGGTTGGTGACCAATCTAGTGTGGGACCCACGGCTTTGGATTGGATTAGTAACCAATCATTGGAAATGTCCAGGTTTATTTTTGAATATGGAAGGAGGGAGGGAATCCTCCACTTACCATTTTGGAACCTTATCCCAATCCCAAATGTGAATAAAGTATGGGATTAGTCTGTACTCCATGTCCTCATTCATTCCCTAGACAGAACGAGAGAGAAAAGAGAAAAAGGGAGCAGAGGAGTCTGGTGCATTTTGGTGGTTAGAGCAAGAAGGAGGAAGAAGAAAGGAGAAAGGAAGGAACTCGGTTACCAATGGAGGCCAACATTGACAGGAGCCATTCTGGTATTGATTCTTTGCCTTCTTAGTTTTTCCTTCGAACCCAATCAATAGGATGATCATGGTGGAATCGTCGATCACGATCTCCCTGGGTATAATCTCTTCCATCATCACTGTTAAGCATCCATTAATTTATTTTGGGTGCTGGATAAGATCCAGTAAAGAACCAAGATCATAAGAGTATTGAGAAATGGATGAAAGTAAAGGATAAATAAATTTGAATGTCCTACATCACCCATGACTCATTAGAATAACCATTTATAGACCAAATCCAAGGAAAATCCCTTTATAGTGTTGCTGGAATCGGATCCAAGGTTTAAAAACCAGATCTAGCAGTATCAGCTAACTGGGAAATTTAATTAGTGTCAATAACATGACGTAGAATGGGATTTTTGAGCCCAAACTTCTTATTCTGGCTTAGAAAAGTCCAGGGAATCACCGATCACCGTATCAAAATTGAGGTGTTTTGGCCACGTTTTGACGTACGGCCAATGGCACATGCTGCTTGCTTAGTGGTCAACCGCACAATCGATGCCATCAACCGCACAAGGTTTTGACCTCAGTTGTCGATCATCTTTGGTCAGATGTTTCCTAGGATTTTTAAGACCCTATTTATGGGTTTGGATCCCTGAGATCCTATGTTTACATATGTATTCTCCTTTACTTTGTTTATAACCTATGTTAATTGTTTTGATACTTGGTTCACCTTTATAAATGCTAGAAACCTCTGCACAACAGGTGTAGGATGATTATAAACTAAATACCAAAGCCTGGAAATATGAATAAACCATTAGGATGATATAATGAGCAAGCATAGAGACATATAATGGATAAAATGATCTTATATCTATCTATTTTTATGCTATAAGATACGAGAGAACCTTAGGAGAGCTTTTTAAAGCCGTGCTCTATAGTATTTGCTGTTTACTATCTCAATTAAGGGGATTAGACCCTTGTTATGTAGAACTAATGTAATTGACTATGCTGTGTGATGAAGTGCAATTGATAACATGCCTTGTGTGATAGCATGCCATCCAATATAACTATTTGCTTATTTATGCATATGCATCTTTATGTTTGGGGTTAGTAGTGCCAGTAAGGATTAGAGGGTGAGTGGAATGGGACATTTGCTACCTTTCCACAAAAACGACTAATCCATGTTTTGATTTAATGATGTCTGGTTAAGTCAGTAAGGAGTAAGGTGGGTAGAATGTGACGCTTGCACCATTTTTTATTGGCACTGCTTTGCACTAACCATATGTAACTTAGCCAAGTCTTGATGTCCTATGTGGGGACCAAACGGGGTTAGAAGCTTGGCGACATTACGGTCCAGTAATATGATTAACTAAGTTGATATGGTTAGTTAAACTTAAGTCACCCTTATAACTGTATCCCTAGCCATTATGGGGTTATGTAGTGGCGTGGGTTTAATAAAGGTGGTATAAACATAGTTTCGATACTCTCCATACCCGACATTATGTGGATGGATGGGCAAGTCGACTAGTGAGATTATCACCTCCTCAAGTGCTCGACGTTCTGTGGACTTGGGATGAGTTGCAATCAAGTGGACCAAAATGACGGACCCATATTTGGGGGATGTTACTGTATTCTTTGTGAGTCGGTATTCATTCTTTGGGAGTGACCCATGCAGTTGGAGACTCCGTGTATGGGTTATCTTGAGCTAGCACTTACAGTTATTTACCAGACCATACTTGTTAATTCATGCATATATATGTTGCATGTTTAATTTTCTTGCTAAGCTTGGTGGTTGAGCTTACCCTTATGTACACAAACTCTTTTAGATGCAGGTATGATCAAGACTGAACTTGATGATGCAAATGTTAGTGATGAAGACGTCCATGATGCTATGTGCGAGTGTGATGATTGTGTCTACGGATAGGCACAATGATCATTTTGTTAAACGTTTTATCTGGTTTTAATTAATTTGATTTTGGGGAGTGTTGCCTAGGAGAATAATTCAGATTAATGAACTTACTTACCTTATTTTAAATACCTTACAATGGGTATGGGATGATAATAATTTATCATTTAAATTTCAGCTACTGTGGTTTGATTATTTAGTCTTCCGCTATACTCTGGATTTGTAACTTTTATTCTGGTGGTGTTGGATTTTATTATTAATTGTTGTGATAGTAGGGTTTAATAATTGGCATAACACATTCTATGATCTTGGAAGGGGATTTCTAATGCCCTAAGAGGATGTGGAGATCTCGTTGCGTTCCATAGTATTGATACGTCGGGAACGGGGTGTGACATTAAGATTTTGTGCCGGATCTCTTCTCGTTGCACCTCAAATATGAACTCCTTGTCCCTGCTAAAATCCTTGTCCCCACCCATAGATATGCCTAAAAGACCTGCCAATTACTCTGTGCTGAGATTGATGTCCATACCCTTCACCTTACTTGAGATACGAAGGTTTTGAGCCAAGTCAAAGTCTCCCATGCCACCCTCGACCTCTAGATTGCAATAGAATTGCTTCACTAAATTTGGTCTTGTACCTATTCCGATATCGAGTATCAGAGACCACCTCATAGTATCAAACGTCACTTTAATGTCGAATCTCTCCAGTTCCCTAGAATTTAGTTGCGGCCCAAAATAACAGACTTGCTATTGAACTTTGGGTAGGATTCTTGTGCCTTTAAGGGAGTCAAATATTGGAAGGGGGATGTTCCTTTGTCGCTTAGCAATAGTCTTTCGGGATGCCATCTGGTCTGTAATAGTAAAGAATGATCAAGGAAATTATGTTAAAAATAAATGGCATAAAAGAATAAGTTTTGGAAGATAAAAAAATAGCATGGAAAATGGGAGGTGATGTAAATTAAATATGTATGTAACCGCAAGTGCACGGTATCATGCAGTAATAGGTCGATCTCAAGGAGGAATCTCTATTATCCTAACTCAAGTAAGGCAAAGCGTACCAAAGGGATTTGTTTGAATTAACACCCTAATCACTTCAAATAAACATTAATCAAGCAATAAAAACAATAATAACCATTCATAATGGTACAAAAATTTACGAAACCACTAATCATAAAGTAACACAGATCTATTGCAAGAAATAAATGAAATTAAAAGTAAAAGAATGTAATAACAAATTATCTCGATAGAAGATTTCTCTGTCATTGCTCGTCATCTTGTTGTCACTCCAAGGCGAAGTGTAAACAATTACAAAGGGAGCTTTCTCCCCTAAATTAAATTAGTAATGCGGTACAACCTATATTTATCTACCCTACTACAGAGTTCTAAATCTGAAATTAAAACTTAAAAAAATAAATAAATAAAAATAAACTTCAGCAAGAAGAACACAACTTGAAAAAAAAAACTAAGAATTTTAAACTCTCTCATAAATTCTCAAAACTAAAAAAAAATTCATAATAGAATTCATGGATGGATTTTCTATTGCTGAGCATCACATATATATACAAGTGAGTAAAATCACAATCAATCTTTAAAAAAAAATTCATAATAGAATTCTTGGATGGATTTTCTATTGCTGAGCATCACATATATATACAAGTGAGTAAATATCACAATCAATCTTTACAATTGGATTACAAGAGATTTTGTGAAGATAATTTTGGTAACCAAATTCTAATCTTGTAGGTTCATTATAAGTAGACGATTCTTGAATAGAAAAAATCTTACACCAACTCATCATATCTTTAGCATCATTATCTCTTCTTGAAAACTTTCATAATCTATTGGAGCTTTCCATTCTTCCATGCCATGCCAATCTTGTAATTTTGATTCCAAATAAGTAAGGAATATTTTCTCAAGAAAATAGAATCTTTCATATGAGATTGGGCTACTCTTTGACTTGGTCCAAGGCTGATCTTATACACAAAATTCGTGGCTCTCCTCATAAAATTCATCTTATGCTCGACAGTAGAGTTAACTAGGTGAGTTAACTAGACAAGATCAATAAAAATTCATAAAATGATCTTTTCAAGCTCAAATTTCTCCATTCTTTCACCTACACCCTATAAACATAAAAACAACATTAAATACCCGAGAAGTATCATAAATAGAATAAGAGATGTATATTTTATGCCCTAAATTCACACATAAAATGTGTCCATTAGATTCCCCACACTTGAGCTTTGCTAGTCTCAAGCAAAGAAAAATATAAAAATAAAATAAAATCCTAACTCACTTTCCTAGGAATCACGATTGCACTTAGCATGTGCAACAAGCCTTTAAACCCCTAGGTCACCTCTAGTAGACGAGTTGTGTCTCGTGAGTATTTTCAGAGAATAAACACATAAAATTTATATAAAAATTTTAAACTTTAATTTTGGTATTAAGGAAAGAGAGCACACACACATCTTATTAGTCAAGACACTCAACTTGGGATCAAGAAAACATAAAAACCCCCACAATTAAACTTTCCAACCTCATATGATTCAAACACTAAGATTGCATCTCAATTAGGAAACCTTATTATATCTTCTAAACATATCTCTCCTTAGGGTGAACCCTTTGTAACATACTGGTAACCAAGACCCAAGAATATCTTTCAATACTTGTATTTATTTATTTTTTCTTTATTCTTCTTTAAGCTACTCCACTACAATTGGCTTGAGAAGTGCAGATGGTAATGCATTCCCATGTTACTATGTAGCTTCACTTTTGGCATATATCTTTAAAGAAATTAATGCTAAAGAATACTTTTTTTTAACAAGAGCTGTATCCAAGGAATTTCTATCAAGACACCTCGCTTCCTGAGGCGGAATGTCCTGTCTAGTTCCATGAATAAAAAACTCTTATATTATTATTCTGATTTTTTTTATAGTAAAGGAGGTCTTAGCTTTATTTAAAGGTTGAAATTACCAACAATAACCATAAAATATTCATCCCTTCAGGAGAGGTAAGATGTTTTTTTTATCTCAGTTCCCACCTCAAAATACAGCTTAAATACTATCCTTACATAGGGTTTCATTACTTCATATGTGATAGTTTTCTAGGTCTCTTTTTCCTTCCTCTTTTGTGTCAGAACTATAGAAATAGTGATTGACTTTCCCAAAAACCAATGTTAAAAAGTTAAAATGTACAATGAAAGCTCAAAATTCATTTTTTTAATGAAATCTCAACCCTTCCCCCATACTTAAATTTCGCATTGTCCTCAATGTATATAGAAAAATAAAAGACAAGGACAAGGGGAAGAAAAAACTCCCTGAATTAAGGATCAGTGTAAAAAGGCTCATAGAGATCCATGACCTCTTCAGTGGAGTCGTGTGGAAGCTCCAAAAATGGCTTAAAACGCTGGCCATTCACTTTGCTAGTTGCATCTGTACCTGGATTTAAAATCTCAATTGCACCTGATAAGAAAATATTTTGAACAATATAAGGGCCCTCTCAATGTGATCTAAGTTTACCAGAAAAAATATGCAAACAAGAATTATAAAGCAAAATCTTGTCGCCTGGGGTGAAAGACTCCCGAAGGATATGTCTGTCATGATAAGCCTTGGTCTTGTCTTTATAGATGTGGGCACTGTCGTAGGCATCATTTCGTAATTCATCCAACTCTGAGAGCTGGAGTCCTCTATGAGTGCTAGCATTTGACAAATCAAAATTTAATTTTTTAATTTCCCAAAATGCCCGATGTTCCAATTCAACTAGTAGATGGCAAGCTTTCTCGTACACCAGATGGTAAGGGGATTGACCACGAATGGTCTTGAAAGTAGTTCTATAAGCCTACAAAGCATCTATGAGGCGAATGAACCAATCCTTACGAGTAGGATTGACAGTTTTTTTTTTTAAAATTTGCTTGATTTTTTAATTGGACACTTCAACCTATCCACTAGTCTGAGGGTGGTAAGGGGTTGCCAATTTATGGGTAATACCATATTTTTGAACAAGGACTTCAAATGGTTTGTTACAGAAGTGTTTCCCCCTATTGCTAATGATAGCTCGAGGGGTACCAAATCGGAAGAATATATTCTCCTTTAAAAATTTAATGACTACCTTGTGGTCATTGGTCTTAGTAGCAACAACTTCTGTAAGACCCATATCAAACTAACCGGGTCTTACCACCTTGAATCAGGTTTACCCATCATGGTCGAGCCAAATGGACCAAGGGCGTGAAGGAGATCGTGATCCCAGGTATCAAATCGACCCAAAAACACTTAAATTAAGGAGAGGGTCGCATACCCAGCAAGGGAGGGTCAGACCCCCAAGACAGAAAGTCGACACCCCCTTTTCGGAGGGGGGTCGACACTTTAGGATTTAGGGGTCGACGGGATTCGACCCCCAGTTACCGCCAGAAACTGAAATTAGGAAAGTTTCCTAATTTTGGTTGGGCTTTTTCTAAATCTTATTGTAAATTATTTTAGGAGTTTCTACTCTATAAATAGGATGTCCCTAAGCCTCTTTCACTCCTTTTACAACCCTAATTGAATTGAGAGAAAGAGAAGAGAAGGAAGAGAAGAAGAAGAGAAGAAAGCAAAAAGGAGAAGAGTTGCAGAAAAGGAGTATTCTTCTCAGGTATGGATACTAATTCCATGAGTTTCTATAGACCTTAGGTTAAGTAATGAAGAGAGTATGATCTCGGAGAGTCCCAAACCATCAACCCATGGTTAGGTTTTCATGGAAAACCATGGGGGGAATTCATGAAAGCTATATAGGTGAATGATTCATGGTTTTAGACCATAGAATGTGTGTAGAATGGACTTTAGGAGCAAGCCATAGGACCCCAAACACGAAGAATGGACTAAAAGGAAGAAAATTGACCAAAACCCACGGGGGTCGCACAGCTGGTCGATGCCCAATCGACCCTACCGGACCACGACCATCGACCCCCGGTGTTCAAAAAGTCCGAATAGGGGTGGTCGCACCGGGGGTCGATCATGACTCGACCCTATCTCCGACCCCCATTAACGCGATGGTTTTTAAATTCAGAATTAATTCTAATTAAATTCTATCGACTTTATTAGGTCTTCTAGCAATATAATAACATTATAAAGGTGATTCTAAAGCTTGGAAGATGATCTATTAACAAGCTAAGGTGAGGGAATAAGACCTAAACTAACTGGTTAATAATAAACTATTTTTTTTTTCTTGAGTCCAATGCCATATTGATTCCATGCGTGTATGCTTGTATGTGCATTCAACATGTCATCCAATATTTCTATTAATTGTTCATGCATATTTACTTTATTGTTTATAACATGATGATGGTGATGATGATAGGAATAGGCATGTGAATGTTTGTGTTTGGCCAGTGTATATGGTGCGGGTAGGGATGGTATGAACCGGTACAGCCATGACCGTTCTTCATGGGGTGTATATTGTGCCATGGTCTACTCAAGTCATGTCCACTGATGTTGTTGTATCGGCATTACCTTAGCAGAACTATTGCGACGTAGGGCATCAAGGAGGGTCTCGGTCTTTGAGTCCTATACTCTACCGGGGGCCTTAGCTCTATCTCTACGGGTGCTCGAGGGGATCTTTGGGGTGAGGCCTTGGATACACTGTTTGACATTAGGATTGGTTAGTAGCGAGCCCCATTTGCAACCCTAGCCATCAGGGGTTTATTTGTTGATATGGAGTTGTACATCGATAAACGTGACCTTTGTTGTACAATGTTTATTATGGGTGCTGTGGGCGACGGTGAGAGGTTCATCAGGCGTATCCACACTCTCATGCATTGAGGTACGACGGCCACCTATCCTTTCTATAGCACAGTGTAAACTATAAACCAGACCAAAGATATAAATTGAATCACATGCATATGTATTGTTGCATTGTTTTGTTTGCTCACTGAGTCGTGATGTCTGCTCAGCCTTTTGACGTCGAATATTTTTAGTTGATGATGCAGGTACGACTGTTGAAGATTATGTAAATGCTCCAGTGTATGGGAACGTGTCGGCGATGGAAGTGGAAGAGGAAGTGGATACACATGACTCCTCTTGCGAGTGCAAATCATGTGTATTCGATTAGTTATTTTTCTAGTTTTCTTTATTTGGATTTATTAAGGACATGTATTTGATATTTATTTATGTCTCAGTTGATACAGAATAATTTTCTATTTAAATATTAATATCATAGTAGATTCTCAGTTCATTTTATTATAAGACTTCCGCTATTATGTATTTACTCTGATTATGAATATGGATGTATGGGGTTTAGATAAAACGGATATAGCCTACTCGAGATCCTGATTGAACCATTGGTTTGTTAGCTATTCATCACACCATTCTGAATAGAGCGGAATTGGGGTGTGACAACTTGGTATCAGAGCATATCAGGCCTTGTCCGCTGAACTAGCATACATTCATGACAAATTGTGAACTGAGATAAGATAAAAGTAAAAATAGTAATACTAACACATTATAAGCACAAGTGATGTTTGAGACCAAACTTAAAATAGAATAATGCATCTATTAAAGGAAGAACAAATTTAAATACAATGTGAAAGAAACAAACGTATATACATAGCTAAAACAGTACGGTCCACAACCCGGATAGTTACTCCGTAGTACAAAGAAAGAGAAAAGATACAATCATGAAGCTGGAGGCGAAGGAGGGAGGCGGTGTCTCACGATCTCTGTCATAGTCCTCGGCGTAGACTCTAGTCAACCAAGCTATCCCGAGTCCGGGTCGTCGCATACTAGCCGTAAGATCGGCTACCCGCCCGATCGATCCGGTCTTTGAGCCTCCATGAGCTCTCCCATCCTCATGGTTGATGTCCGTTGGGAGTCTAGTAGCACATCCACTCTCACCCGCTGAGCGTCTAGTAACTCTCCCATCCTCATGTCTGATGTACACTGGGCGTCTATGAGCTCATCCACTCTCACACGCTGAGTGTCTAATAACTCCTCCATCCTCAGATTAGATCTGCACTGAGCCTCTCTAATATCATGCAACATCTCCATCATATCAGAAGGTGGGTGTGAAGGACCAACCGCATGAGAAGGACCAGCCGCATATGAAGTACCAGCTCCAACCGCATGCGTAGGTGAAGGCGGTGGTATCGAGTCTACATCCATGTACATGCGGTCATCATCATCAGCAGGCTCCGCATGAACTCCGATGGCGGCGGCAGCTGCCTCGGCATCAGCTATCTCTACGCTAGTGTGAGGGCTCACCATCTCGTTCCTCTCCTCATCACTGACCTGGGCATCCCGCATGCCCATCTTGCAAATAGCCTCCCAATCTAGAGGCGATGAGAAGGAGGCTATTTGCAAGAACACAGTAAACCATGGGGCCATCATAGGAAATGCCCAGTAGGTCAGCCAGCTGTCGATAATCAAATGAAATGTTCACCCTTTTGACATAGCTTGTGATGCGCAACTCATGACCCTTCTCAACATCATTGTAATCCCCACCACCTGGAGGTTACAATAGAACTGGTGTACCAAATCCGGACAAATGCATGTGTCGTAAGTGATGACTGGGAGCCATCCCATATCACCAAATGCCCTCTCCACATTGAACAGGGCCAACTCAGCCAAGTTCACCATATGACCACCCTCCACCTTTTTGCGAGTGAAGTGGGCATACTGTGCCTCAGCTTCGTTGGAACGGAAATGAAGAGGATCACGAACTCTAGGTACTTTGGTACGAGCCATGCTATCTGCAAATAAGAAAGAAAAATAGATAGTACGTTAGTAGGGTAGAAAAACCAAAATTTTGACATTATAACGACGTAAGTTGGCCAAAAGCCTCACTTGTCACCCATACACGTGGGCAGGAGGACTTACGTAGGTTCTAACATATCCTACAACACTCACACAATAGGAAATTCTAACTAATGGGATCCAATTTGAACAAATTGTGAGAAATCAAAAATTTCGACAAATTAGGGCAAAAAGAGAAAAAAATTCAAGTTTCTCGATAACCAACCGATGAAACTCAAAAATTTTGAGGGCTTTCGTTCCTCGAGACACCAATAAAAAAAGCCCCCAATAAAAATCAAATTTTTACGATTGGAAAAAGTTTAATTTGAAACATACAAGTTAAATGGGCAAAAACCTAGAAATGGAAACCTAAAAACAGGTAAAAATGAGAAAACATACCTGTAGGAGTGATGTGGACGTCGAAACACGGAACCAAAATGATCAATACAGTGGAGTGGCACTGTAGCAACTCAGAGGTGGGAGATGAGTCGAAACGGGGAAGAAATGATGGGAAATGAACCCAGAATCGGATCTTAAAAGTCTGATTTTTGGTCCGGGGGTCGGACAATTCGACCGGGATCATCGACCCCCATACCGACCCCCCATATCGACCCCCGCTCTCGAAATCTGACGAGAAAACCGGGGTCGGACCCGGGGGGTCGGACACCCATCGACCCCCATATCGACCCCCGGCTCTCGGGAAGAACAAAGTTATTCCCGGGTCGAATCTGAGGGTCGGACATATCATCGACCCCCACCATCGACCCTGCATAGAAAAGACAATAATTTTCATACAATGAGCTGAAAATTTTGAAAGTTTATATCGGTTAGCGTGCCTACATGAAGTATAAATGATTGTATCACGTATTTTGATGATTTTTAGGCACCCCCATTCTCAGAAGAAAATATGTCTGGGCGTAGAGTAACCGAGCGAGCCGAAATGCAGTACCACCACCACCTGTGGAGGAAACTAGTCAAGAAAATATATATGCACAGGGAAATCCACAGGTTGCACCAGCAGAAAATCCGGTTCAGACAAATCCTACAAACTTGCCACCTCCACCACCGGAGCTAGCAACCGTAGTTATGAACCTAGCACAGCAGCTGCAACAAATGCAACACGCACAGGCTCAAATGCAAGTTGCAATGGAGATTATGTTCCAGGCCGCACATGCTACACCCATGCATACTAGATAAGCTAGTGCAGCACCGGTGGGTAACCACCCAGCACCTCAAACACCTCAACCACCAGCTACATAGATTCTAGTACCAGGTCCGGAAGCAGCTCAGGTTCATTATCAGTATCCACAACCTATGTTTGGGGCATACCCCCAAAATCAGATGGATCACTCTCGACTGGTTGAGAGATTTTTGAAGATGAAGCCCAAGGAATTTAATGGTAAACCGTCTGATCCGTTATGGCCAGCACACTGGATCGACGAGATGGAGAGAAACTTTCTTATGATGACTATTACAGAAGAAGAAAATGTATTATGTACCACCTTCATGCTAAAAGGTGATGCACATCATTGGTGGAAATCTACTAGGGCCTATCTATTGACCAAGCACACCCTATTGACTTGGGCTATTTATAAAGAAGCTTTCTTTGAGAAGTATTTTCCCCGAAGCTTCAGAGATTCTATGGAGAAGGAGTTCCTGAGTTTATATCAGGGCCAGATGTTCGTGGATGCATATCAACAGCGTTATGAGGAGCTGTTTTTCTTTGCACCACTTAGTATGCAAGAAGAAGACACTAAGACCCGTTGGTTTGTCACGGGACTTAGAGGAAGCATCAGAGAGCACGTTCTGGGTTTGGAAAAGAAGATATATAATGAAGCTGTCCAAATTGCTCGAGTTATAGAATCGAGCCAGAAGGAAAGTTACTTTACATAGAACAGAGGCATAAAAAGGCCAGCTGGAAATGCTTATAACGGAGGGAATAATAAGACATTTAAACCCTTCCGTGCTCAAGGCTTTACTGCTGCATCCAAGACTACCCCGGTAACTCAACAGCAACCAAAGCCAAATTCTGAAGGTCCGAGATGTTATAACTGCAACCAAGTGGGACATATGATAAGGGAGTGCCCTAAGCCCAAGAAGCAATTACATCAAGGACGAGTATATGCTGTGACATCCGAGGATGCTGTCGCGTCACCCGATGTGGTCACAGGTATGACCGAAACCTTTTAAGTTGTATTACATTGTATGAGCATGTAGACTAAGTTAAATAAATCACAGGTATCGTACCTATAAATGGCCTACCCGCCAGAGTACTCTTTGATTCAGGAGCTACTCATTCCTTTATATCTGTGTCGTTTGGAAAGAAGCTGAACTTACCCATCAAAACATTGGACTACAAACTACTTGTACGGTCACCGATGGGGTTAGAAGTGGAATTAGAGAAAGGATATGGGCCATGTCCAGTTCTCATTGGCGAGAAAACCTTAGATGCAACCTTGATCCAACTTGGGATGGCAGACTTTGATGTCATCTTGGGAATGGACTGGTTAGCTCGGCATTCTGTGAACCTATTATGCGTTGAAAAGAAGCTAACATTTAAAGACAAAGAAGGAGCAGAATTGAGTCTTGTGGGAACCAAAATTCCCCATAAGCGCAAGCTCATACTCTCAGCACTAAAGGCTAAGAAGTGCCTTGAGAAGGGGGCAGTCGGGTATCTAGTATCAGTGGTCGACCTAACCAAGGAAGCACCACGAATGGAAGATATTAATGTCGTGCGGGACTATCCCGACGTATTTCTGAAGGAACTACCAGGATTACCACCCGACAGAGCCACAGAGTTTGTGATAGACCTTATACCTGGAGCCGCACCAGTATCAAAAGCACCTTATAGAATGGCTCCTACTGAACTGAAGGAATTGAAAGTGCAACTACAGGAACTGCTGGACAAGGGTTATATTCGACCCAGTATATCACCATGGGGAGCGCCAGTATTGTTCGTAAAGAAGAAGGACGGTAGCGTTCGATTATGTATCGACTATCGAGAGTTGAACAAGCTGACAATCAAGAATCGATATCCACTACCTAGGATCGATGACTTGTTCGAGCAGTTGCAAGGGACAAAAGTATTTTCTAAGATCGATCTTCGATCAGGCTACCATCAGTTGAAGATTAAAGAGGGTGATATTCCTAAGATAGCTTTCAGGACCAGATATGGACATTATGAATTCTTGGTCATGTCTTTTGGATTAACAAATGCACCAGCAACTTTCATGGAACTTATGAACTGGGTTTTCCACGATATGTTGGATACGTCGGTTATTGTATTAATTGATGATATATTGGTATATTCCAAGGACAAAGAAACCCATACTAAGAACCTAAACGCCGCCCTACAGTGTTTATGGAAAGAGAAGCTATATGCCAAATTTACCAAGTGTGAGTTTTGGCTAAGTGAAGTCGCCTTCCTAGGCCATGTAGTATCCGCTGAAGGAATCAAAGTGGACCCCAGCAAGATCGAGGCTATTGTAAAATGGGAAGCACCAAAGAGCGTTGCTGAAATTA